>PVIH01013217.1:10000-59497 GCA_004025045.1 Sigmodon hispidus
AAAGAGAAAAAGCAGAGCCTAGCAGGTCACAGAGAAAACGGATGCCCCTCAGATCTCTTATCTATCCCAAGGTGTAAAGACTCCTTGAAGTTTACCAGAGACCCTAAGGCCAGGTTTATCTGAAAAAAAGATCAAGGCATTCAAGGAAAGGCTGAGTTGCCGGATCTGCGGGCCTCATCAAACCCCACAGCAGCCTTTTCTTCTCAGGCAGGCTTGGAATGCTCTGACAAGGCAAGCTAGGAAAAAGCAGAGGGGATTCCAACTTCTCACCAAGCTCAAGGCTCTCTTGGCAAAGGCCAGGGCCAGCATCACTGACAAAGGCCTGTTCTCTCCTCTCAGACTTTATAAATGGAGACTTGGGGCCACAGACTATTATCTTACAACTTCTGGATTCTCCAGGCTGCTGGAGTTCTGACCATGTTGTGGGTCAACATAAATAATCCTAAAAGGTTAAATTCATTTTTACCCCCCAGAAAAACCAAGGACACCCTCCTAAACTAGAAACCTTCCTGGTAATCAGAGTGGAGAGATGGCCTGAGCGCCTAGGCTTCCCCATCCCCCAACCAAGAACCAAACAGACCTGCCAAGATGACGGGACTGGCTGGTATGGACCTCTTTTCATTCAGTCCTCAGGAGCAACAACTCCACTGGTGCATTAGGTCCTAGAAACCAAATTATAGGCTGCCTCATAAATGGAGCTTTGCTATTTAATCAACTGCCTTAGAGCTGCCAAACAGTCCTGAGTCCCGCACACAAATGAGGAATTTTTTACATGCAATTACCCTGCCATTTTCCTCAGAGCTGGGGTGTAATGGGAAACCTGGAGCCCAGTGAAAATCTGGAAGCCAGAATGGATTTGTCTTCAAGGAAAGTCCACATGGCCTTCTTCCATGGCTGTGAATATGAAAAGCGCCGAAATCCCTTTCCCTACACGTGGTCACGCTGTTTTGAAAACAGTCACCATCTTAATCTAGCAACGAGCAAAGTGCATAAAAATATAAGCCCCTGGGTCAGAAGAGGTAGTGTGTTTCTTCCCTACTTTCTCTTTTTTATTATTATGATTTCAGACCCTGAGTCTGTTCCACCCGGAGCTCTACATACAGCATTAAGCTAAGGACTGCTGGGCACAGGAACTTTCTTAGAAACTGGTCCATCCGCTTCCCCAGGGGCACAGGGAAGGGCCGGGGAGGGGGAGGGGAGGAGCGGGCACGTGGCAGGCCCGAGCTGCGGGACCCCGGCTCGGGGCCGTGGGTCCCCCTCGGTGGGCATTTCCCCCCCCAGCCCCTGCCTTTTCACCCCACACCCAGGCAGCTCAGGAATCCCGGCGCAGATTAGAGGCTAGGACAGCGCTCCCCTCGCCAAAGCGCCTCTGCCAACGGCAGCCTGATGGCAAATACGGACTGAATCGTTGACATGGAAACCGGACTAAAGTCTCGTTCGCTCGCTCTCACAGGAGAGTTCTTATCACCGAGCCCGGCACGACGGCACTCGGCAAAAACGGAGTGGATTCGGGGCCGCACGGATCGGGAGCCGCTCCTGGGCGCCGGAACTCCGGCGACAGCCACAGCCAAGGAAAGGGGGCTGGGCTGCCGGCAGCAAGCGGCTGAAAATGGCAGAGGATGTGCTCTCATTTTGTCCGGCTGCACAGCGTGCATGGATTGGGCCCGAGAATGAGGGATGAACCTATGAAGATCCCGCACAGTCAACTGCAAAATGTGGAAGCTGGGCCCGGAGGGTTTGCTAAAGAGAGGAACCCTCGCAGGGAGGACGAGTCCTTCCTCCCTCGCAGTTTGCTCACGCTACACGGCTGAAACCCAAAACTCCTCAAACAAACAAAAGGTCGGCCTCGCCTCCCCGCACACCTCTTTCCCCAGCTCCACTCGGACAGGACGTGGCTGACGCAGGGGAAGGGCTCGGCTGGGCTCCAAGCCTCAGCGTGCAGAGCCGGGCTGTGGCCCCCGCACATTCCCGCCGCGGCGCCGCAGCAGACACCCAGCCGAGCGAGCGAGCGAGCGAGCAAGCGCTCGCTCTCAAGTGCGAACTGGAGCTGCGAGTTTGAGCAAAAGGGCAACTGTGTCAGTTGACGGAAGCCAGAAGCAGAGTTCAAAGCCCGGCGTGGATTTCCGTCTGGAGCTGTGTTTCTTAAACTTTGTAACTCCGCGGGAAGAAACAGCCCCAGCGGAGGCTTTGGGATCAGTGTGAAAGTCTAGCACTACCATCTGACAGTGAGCCGCAAAACTTTGGGCTGCATATTAAGCGAGGAAAGTGGATTGAAGCTAGAGTCAAGGCAATTCATTATGCTCCCGGCTCGCAGACAGGAGCGCTAAGATGTGAAGTGGATCCTCGCGGGCGAACGGGGAACGGAGTCCGAATGGCGCTCCACAGCTCTTCGCGGTAAAATTGTGCCTGCCGAGCACCTAAGATGCCCAGAGGGCGAACGGGAGGCTTCCAGCTTGGAGGACTCTCACGCTGCTTTTCCATTCATCCTAAAAATCTTAGGTCGGGAGGCTGTACATTTTACAAAAATAATAAAGGACCCATTTTAAGAAATGTTCATTTCTGAATGAGACTTTTTTTTTTTTCCTCAGCGAAGAAAAAATAGCCTTGGGCATAAATCCACCGGCTTCTAGTGCTAACGTAAGAATTGCCTTCTCTACCATTCCCCCTGCCCCAAGTGAAACCATAAAAACCAAAATGAATGCAGTTCAGTGGTAGGGTCTTCATTTTGCATGGATAAGACACCCAGGGGTTTGATTCCCAGCAGTGCTCAAATCATAATGACATAAAATCAAATACAGACCGGTGCTGGTTCTGGTCTATGGATGATTTCAAATAAAACTTCACTCCCAGAGTCAACCTAGGAAAGGAAACAACACCCAGTCCCTCACACTCTAACACTGTACTTCAGTTTTCTGGTTCGGCATCTTATCTCGTTATTGAGTTACTAACTTTTTTAAAAAAGAAAATAAAACTATTACCAATATTATAAAAAAGGGACTGGAGTTTTATCTAATGACTGGATTACTGTGTCTTCAGAAACACATCTCAACTTTAGGCCAGGCTGGCCATAAACTTTTCTTGGTCTCAGCCTACTAGATGCTTCATCGGGCCACTCAGCCCACATCGGGACTTTGCAATTCTTGTTTCTGCTGTATCTCACTGAATAGTTCTGTCCACTAACTGAAACAAAAACAGTATTTGAAAACCTGATTCAGGGGCTAGAGACACGGCTCAGGGGTTAAGAGCACTGACTGTACTTCCAGAGGCCCTGAGTTCAATTCCCAGCAACCACATGGTGGCTCACAACCATCTATGATGACATCTGGTACCCTCTTCTGTATACTGTATGCATAAATTTAAAAACAACAACAACAAAAACTCTGTTTCCAAAGAAGCATTGATGGCTACAGCAACAGTCTAAATAGCCTTTCTGTAGGCAGCACCAACAATAAACAGCCTCTATAGGTACAGATAGCTATATGACCCGGAAAAGGCACAGTCACAAAGACAGAAACCAATGTAAACTGATTTTGTTTTGTTCTAAAAGCCTAGTTAGAAAAAACTTACACTCCATACAACATATTGGAAGACAGAAAGCATTAAAGCCGAGGATAGAGGAAGAAATCAGAATAAAAAAATCCCTCAAGAATTCCAGGCGGCCCTCCTCTCTCAGCCCTTCTTGCCGAAGGGCTTCCTCACACTGCCATTTTATTAAGGTGGCCGAGTGAGAGGGTGAGAGTTCCTCCCTGCAACACTGGAATGGATCTGGAATGGAGTCTTCTGCTCCACCACAGATTCTGTAGAGCAGAATTAGGAGAAAGCAGAACACATTGGGGTCATATGAAAAAATAGAGGAAGGAGGGCATGCACTCTGAAACAGGAGAGGCCGCTGCTCGACCCAGATGCTCGACTGTTTTCTGAAACACAACCACTTCAAGGGAATCCCCCACATGACACTCCTAGGCGGTTTTTTATGGTAGAATCAAAGACAATCCAAAGGAATCTATTAAGCATAAGACAGGAAGTGATTGACCCTCAGGGAAAGCATTCTGACTAACTTTAACTGGGTTTGAACTCCTCTATCCCTACTGAAAGGATGAAGTGGACCCAACCCCAATGATAGTCATGAGACTCATGTCTGTAGGGGGTGGGGGATGGAGTAGGGACACCACAGAAAGCTGCCACATTATCTATCACTTGCCTTCCTAAAATTTCCAGAAGCCACCAGAGGGGTTGAGGTGTGAGAGCATCGCATCCGGTTAGTTTGTCATTCCCTCCTCACCAGTGAGACCACTGAAGGCCTCTGAAGAGGAATGTCACTTCTCCTCCTGCTCTCCTGGAGCAGGAAAAGAACTTATACAGAGGAATGGGCTTTCATCTAGCCTGCTCAACAGATGCTTTAGAAACCATGCACACACTCACACACACAAACACACTGGCACTCAGACACTCATACATATTATACTCAAACATACACACATTGTGTTTCATGACCAGAGCCCATCTACAACAAGAATACCAATGCTAACATTAGACAAACAAGAATCCAGAACATAATTGATGTTCTGGAGATTGATCTCATGGCCTAGTACCATGCAAGACAAGCCTCTACCACTAAGTTATCTAGAAGCAAAATTACACTTTTTTATATTTAAGTATGATAGTCAACTTAGGAACTGAGATGTATCCCCAGCCCAAGATAACACATTTTTTTAGAAGATTTTTTAAAATGTTGTCTTATTCCTGAGTTTGCTGGTGTACACCTTTGGTTCTAGCCCTTGGGAGGCAAAGGTGAATGGATCTCTAAGAGTTCAAGGCCAGCTTGGTCTACTCAGTGAATTCCAGGACAGCAAGAACTACAAAATGAGACCCTGACTCAAAAATCAAATCAAAAAAGTAATCTTACTGATTGTTATTATTTGTGGTGATGGCAGTGATGGTGGTGGTAGTGGTGTATGATATATGGAATTGGGCATGTGTGGAGGTCAGAGAACTTTGTGGAATAGTAAAAGTGTATGCGAGTGTGTATGAACATGTGGGTATGAGTTTGTATGTGTTCGTGTATGATTTCCACCATATTGGTTCTGGGGAGTGAACTCAGGCTGTCAGGATAGGTAGTGAGAGTGCTTTGTCAGTAGGTAGTGAGAGTGCTTTGTCAGTTCACTGAGTTATGCTGTGGACTGTGGCACACCATCTGAGTAATGTTTAGACCAGGCAGGGCACACTGGCGCTACCCTAACAAGGAAGCAGCTTTACACCAGGCACCTGCTCATCTCCAGCTCTGAAGTTGCATGTGTTCTTCCAGACCTGATTTCCAACAACATAAGTCTTCCTACTCAGGTCAGAAATCTCGCAAGATAATTCTTTCACCCCAGTATAAGCACTGCACTTGCTGAAATTAAGAACATCCCCAGGGGGCTGGAGAAATAGCTCAGCCGTTAAGAACACTGACTGTTCTTCCAGAGGACCGGGGTTCAATTCCCAGCACCCACATGGCAGCTCACAATTGTCTTTAGTTCCAGTTCCCAGTTCCAGGCAAACACCAAGGCAAATAAATATAAATAAATAAAGCTTTAGAAGAAGAAGAAGAAGAAGAAGAAGAAGAAGAAGAAGAAGAAGAAGAAGAAGATCCCAAGGCAGTACTTACAAACTTCATTAAGTGTATCATCCTTTGCTTGGCTTTAACTATCTCCTAGACTAATGATAAATGCTACAGAAATTGCATTTATTGCTACTTCTTGGCTGTAGAAATTTCCAAAGTTCCACAGTGAAATTCGCCAGAGAGGGGCTAGAGAGATGAATCAGCAGTTAAGAGTAGATTAATGAAGCTTAGGTCCCAGCACATTAGTGGAGGTTGGGAGGATGACTCAAAACCGCCTGTAAGTAGCTCCAGCTCCAGGGGATCCTATGACTTCTTCTGGCCTCTTCAAGCATCCATATGCATTTGCACATACACACAGAGGTATGCACACAAATAAAAAATAATAAAAAGAAATCCTTAAAAAACAAAGAAAGCAATTCCCTGGAGATCCTTATAACACAATAGAACCAGCATTAAATGCACTAGCAGATATAGCCAGGCTGAGCCACTAAGATTCATGGCTATCACCTTCCAACTGCCTGTGGGTTTCGTATCTCAGTGATCTGCTAAATAAGGAATGATTAATTTAGGGATCCCTACACTATTCCCCTCAGTAGGCTATCTGGCTAGTCTCCCTACCAGTCACCTACCTCTCCCACACACATGTGCACACACAAACTTCAGGAAAAACATTATATTTATTTTAATCATATGAGTATATTTTTTTTACTTATTTATTTTTGTTTGTTTATTTGTTTGTTTATATATTTATTTGCCTTGGTGTTTGCCTGGAACTGGAACTACAGACAGTTGTGAGCTACCATGTGGGTGCTGGGAATTGAACTCAGGTCCTCTGGAAGAGCAGTCAGTGCTCTTAACTGTTGAGCCATCTCTCCAGCCCCTCATATGAGTATATTATGTGCATGTGTGTAACACTGTTGCCTGCATATCTGATACCCTCAGAAGACGGAGGATAAGGGGTCCTTTAGAAAAGTTGCAAGCTGCCATGTGGGTGCTGGGAACTAAATCCAGGTCCTTTGCTAGAGCAATAAATGCTCTACACCACTGAGCTAAGTCATCCCCTTTCAGTCAAAGGGTTCCAAATGCTTATGCTCGTTTATAAGCAGCAATGTCCAAGATTTCAAAAAGACTCACAAGTGAATCACAAGGACTATGTATGTCCAGAAACACCGGATCAGACGTCCCCAGGGAGTCTAATGAATGTTTACTTTCTTTTTAACATTCTTTGGTTTTAGCTGTGTAGTGGTGGCCAAAGAATTAATCCTAGCACTTGGGAGGCAGGGAAAGATGAATATCTGTGAGTTCAAGGCCAGCCTGGTCTACAGAGTGAGTTCCAGGACCTGTCTCTTGCTGTTGTTGTCGTTTTGAGACAGGCTTTGTGTAGCCCTGGCTGTCCTGGAACTTGCTCTATAGACCTGGCTGGCCTCAGACTCACAGATGTGCCCCTTGCTTCTTCCTCCCAAGTGCCTGTAGTGGCAATGACTTTAATCCCAGCATTCAAGGGGCGGAATGAGTTCTAGTCCAGCCTGGGTTACACACACACACACACACACACACACACACACACACACACACTTGTCTTTTGTGGGTTTTTTGCTGTATTACCATTTTTCCCCCAACCAAATCATACTCACTTCCCAGTCCTCTCAGGTCTCTGCTCCCACAACTGTGACCCCACCAACAGGACCACCAAAAAAAAAAAAAAAAAAAAAAGAAAAGAAAAGAAACAAAAACAAAACAAAACAAAAATCTGCTGGACTGTGATAGTGCACATCTTTAGTCCCAGCACCCCTGAGGCAGAGATAAGAAGATCTTCGTGAGTTTGAGGCCAGCCTGGTCTACAAAGCAAGTTCCAGGTCAGCCAGAGCTACACAGAGAAACTCTGTCTTGAAACGCCCATCTCCCACAAAAAAGTCCAATTTGTGTTGTCCATATACTCAACAGAACATGGTCAAACTCTCGGTGGCCAGCTCCTTAAACAACACTGATTTACTGTTTTTTTATTATGCATACAGTATACAGAAGAGGGTACCAGATCTCATTACAGATGGTTGTGAGCCACCATGTGGTTGCTGGGAACTGAACTCAGGACCTCTGGAAAAACAGTCAGTGCTCTTAACCTCTGAGCCATCTCTCCAGCCCCAATTTACTGTTTTTTAACGTGTAGGTGCCCAGCCAAGCAGAGTGGTATCCGGTCCTCTGGAGCTGGAGCTAGAGCAGTAGGGATCACTGACTAAGAACTGGGAACTGAACTCTCCTGCTCCAAAACAGCAAGTGCTCATCACTGAACTGTCTTTTTCCCCACCTCTTCTCTGCTCAGAAGCTCATGTAAGTTAGGTTGGCATTGAACTTGGTAGATAGCCAAGGGTGGCTTTGAACTTCCTACTTCTACCTCCCAAATGCTGGGAACTCAGGCATACACCACCATCTCTAACTGAAACCAGTCAGGGATGTTTCTACTTTTTGATTTGGGATGCCAATCCTCTCATTCAATTCACTATAAATTGATGTCTTTCTAAAAGGAGGCAAAATACCTCCAAATTAGAATGGGCTTCTTTTCATTTAAAATGCATTTCTAGATTGATGATATAGCTCAGTGGGAGAACACTAAGGTCCTGAGTACAATCCCCGGTATAAATAGAGAGAGGAAAAAGAAAGAGGATGTTATTTAGACTTTAGAAGTGTAGCTCAGGGGCTGGAGAGAT
Source organism: Sigmodon hispidus (assembly GCA_004025045.1). Classification (NCBI taxonomy): domain Eukaryota; kingdom Metazoa; phylum Chordata; class Mammalia; order Rodentia; family Cricetidae; genus Sigmodon; species Sigmodon hispidus. The sequence continues at coordinate 18,308 of PVIH01013217.1, forward strand.
GGCTCAAGGGTTAAGAGCACCGTCTGCTCTTCCAGAGGACCCGGGTTCGATTCCCAGCACCCACATGGCAGCTAACAACTGTCTGTAGTTCCAGTTCCAGGCAAACACCAAGGCAGATAAATAAATAAATAAATAAATAAATAAATAAATAAATAAATAAAGTTAAAAAAAAAAAAAAGAAGTGTAGCTCAACTGGTACAGTGCTGCCTACTGTGGTAAAAACCTCAAGGTTCAGACCCACAGTCCCACAGAAACTCATGTAGTCCCACAGAATCACACAGATGCGTCTATTATTTTTACGATGATTGGCCTAGGGCCCAGGCATATAACTTGTTAACACTTTACCCTTAAACTAACACAGGATTCTTAACTTTTTCAGTCATTTGGCTTGGTACCTTTTCTCAGCAGCATTTCAACTTCTTTCCTTTATGTCTCCTAGCATCTCTGCTCTGCTCTGAGATGTTCCCAGAGTCTTCTTAGTCCGGTAGCCCCGCCCACACCTCCTGTCTGCCTCTGGCCAACCAGCTTTTTATTAAACCAGTAGGAGGAACAAATATTTATGGCGCACCAACATAATCCCACTACAGCCTAACATGCACTAAAGCCTGGATTCTAGGTTCAATCCCAGCTCCACTAAACCACGGGTTGCACTGCATGCCTACATTCCCAACACTTGGGAAGTAGAGTCAGAAGAATCAGAAGTTCAAAGTTACTCTCAACTACATAGCCAGCCTGAGGTACATGACCCCTCGCCTCAAAAACAAACAAACACAACAAAACAAAAAAGCCACATTATTTAAAAGTTCTCAATGTTCTTATCAAGATGACTCATTTTTTTTTTAAATTTATTTTTACTTTATGTGAATTGGTGTTCTGCCTGCATATATAACTGTGTAAGGGTGTCAGATCTTGGAATTACAGACAGTTGTTAGAGTTAGGGTTAGGGTTAGAGCTGCTGGGAACTGAACTCAGGTCCTTCAGAAGAACAGTCAGTGCTCTTAACCACTGAGCCACCTCTCCAGCCCAAGATGGCTCATTTTCTAAAAAAGAACTTATCAACAAACTAAAAAGAAAGGCAAGGAACAATTAAAACTAGTGTTTTATTCAGGGTAGAGGTGGCACACGCCTTTAATCCCGGCACTTGAGAGGCAGAGGCAGACAGACCTCTGCCAGTTCAAAGTTAGCTTGGTCTACAAAGAGAGTTCTTGGGCTGGAGAGATGGCTCAGAGGTTAAGAACAGTGGCTGTTCTTCCAAAGGGCCCAAGTTCAATTCCCAGCATATACACGGCAGGTCACAAAGAGGGGTTCTTTCCAGGAGTGACAGGTCTACACAAAAAACTCTGTCAAGAACAAACAAAACGGGCTGGAGAGATGGCTCAGCGGTTAAGAGCACCGTCTGCTCTTCCAGAGGACCCGGGTTCGATTCCCAGCACCCACATGGCAGCTAACAACTGTCTGTAGTTCCAGTTCCAGGCAAACACCAAGGCAAATAGATAAATAAATAAAGTTTAAAAAAAAAAAAAAAAAGAACAAACAAAACAAAAGCTATGGAGGTTCTCATTCTCTGAGTCCGTTAGAAAGATAGGATGAATGGAATTGTACTTGGAGCTCATGGTCACAATTAGGAAGGTATTATCGTTATTGTGGAAGCTTCTAAGGTTAATAGTTTAGTCTTTACTTCCCCTCAGAGGAGAAGAGAATTAAGGGACCCTCTCAGTCCTCACATCTTTACCCCAAAAGCCGTTTTTCCTGTTCTTTGTTTCTTTTGGCCTCAGCATCTCTAATACTTGGCTATTCAAGGATCTAAAGGCACAAAAATGTTCCCCAAGTGATGTTCATGCCACACTGTCTGCTCTTGAGGTTCAGGCTTCTGTGTGGGAGAAGTGCTCTAGCATTCAAGAAATTTCTGCTCAGCTTGAAACCTCAGGGCCACTATGTGGGAATTAGGAGATATTTGGCTGACTGGATTTAGAATGGTCTTTGGTCTTTGTAACAAGAGAAACAACTGTCTACCAAATGAATGGCTAAGATGCACCAAATGAAATAATGCCCTTAATTGGACAGATGAGAACAGAAGCAGCAAGCCTGCCGTGGACTCCACTTCACTGCTCGAGAAAGAGTCTGGTGCTGAGAGAGAGAGAGAATATCGTCTCCCTAACCTATCCAGCCTTTCTATTGAGAGATCAAGTTTGGGGGGGGGGCTTCAAAATTAGTGACCTGGGAAGTCCCAAACCAGCGAGCTGCACTTCCTCACTCTGTGACTATGTGGCTGCCACCCTCCAGCATCTGGTTCCTCAGGTCAGCCTTTTCAGACACCTCCCCTAGCTTTCACACAAAGCAGAGCAGTAATCAATCAAAGAAATCCTATTTAAGGCTCTGATAAATAGATGATAAAGGGTCAAATGTGCAAAACCCTTTGTTGTTTATTCTTCGGTTTGCAAATACATGTTCAACAGAATTCTCTACTTAATTTTCCCCCCTTAAAAACAGTGTTGGTAAAGCCAGCTGTCCATTACAGTATTTATAAGGATTGGGATGACGTTTACCTTAAACGCTAATCATTTGCCAGTGGGTGGCATTACAGTTATCTATAGTTAAAGAAAACGAATACAGTGCTGGGCAGGATAGCACACATCTGTCATCCCAGCACTCAGAAAAGAAAGATAATCCTGAAAGCTTCGGGCCAGCCTGGTCTCTGTAGTAAATTCCAAGCCACCTAGGGCTGCATATCTACACCCCTGTCTTGAAACAAACAAAGCAATGTCTGGGAAGATGACTCCATCCGTAAAGTGAGGCACTGAGTTCAGGTCCCCAGCCTCTATGTAAAAAGCTGGAGAGATGGCTCAGCGGTTAAGAGCACCGGCAGCTCTTCCAGAGGACCCGGGTTCGATTCCCAGCACCCACGTGGCAGCTAACAACTGTCTGTAGTTCCAGTTCCAGGCAAACACCAAGGCAAATAAATAAATAAAGTTAAAAAAAAAAAAAAAAAAAAAAGCTGTGTTCTCATAATCCAGCCAAGGAAGTAAAGGCAACAAGAGACTTGTTGGATAGCTGGTCAAGCTGAATCTGTGAACTCCAGATTTGGTAAGAGACCCTGTCTCAAAAAATAAGACCAGAGAGATGGCTCAGGGGGTAGGAGCACTTGTTGCTTTTGCAAAGGACTCATGTTTGGTTCTCAGAACCCACCTGGTGGCTAAAAACCATATATATATATCTCCAGTTCCAAGAGATCTGATCCCCTCTCTGACCTGTATGGCACCAGGCATATGGTACACACACAGATATGTAGGCAAAGCATATGTAACATACATAAAAATAAAATTTATTTTAATGTCGGTCAGTGGTGGCTCATGCATGCCTTTAATCCCAGTACTCAGGAGACAGAGCCAGGCAGATCTCTGTGAGGAAAGAAAGAGAGGGAAAGACAGAGAGAAAAGAAGAAGAAATCTGACCTAGACCTCTGGTCTATACACTCACCTACCCACAACACACACAAAAATGCAAAAGAAAATTAATCTTTAAGTCTCCATACCTGCATACAGTGATAGATGTGTGGAAGAGTCTAAATTTCTAAAAGCAGTTTGTTTGTTTGTTTGTTTAAAGATTCAAAAAGGGGTAAAATGACTACCCTGACACTCCTCAACAGATCTTGCTGGTGACAACTGTCATTTGCTGCATTGAGATTAGAGAAAACAACCAAAATTGCAGAAAAAAACAAATAACCACCCCCACCCCCACAAAGGCCTGGAGAGATGGCTCAGAGGTTGGGGGCACTGACTGTTCTTCCAGAGGTCCTGAGTTCGGTTCCCAGTGACCATATGTTGGCTCATGGCCATCTATGATGACATCTGGTGCCCTCTTCTGTATGGTGTATACATAGTAAATAAATAAATCTTTAAAAAAAAAAAAAAAAGCAAAAATCCCACAGGCAAACAAACAAATTGAACAACTTCCCCCCATCTGTCTGTGTCCCATGGACAATGTGTGTATGGGAGGGTGGGAAACAGCAGTGTTCCTCTGGCCACCCTTGTGATGTCATTTTGAATATTAGTAATGCCTCTGCTACAGACAATGGAACCAGCCAAGGCCTTCTAAGTAGCACTTCATTGTAAAGCTGGGTTTTCCAAGTTACCTTGTGTGGTAGAACTGTTTTCTGTATGTGATACTGTAAAGAAAGTAACTGTTTGGCCCATGGCAAGCACTGTAGCAATAGGCAGGAAATCAGAGTAGAGACAGGTAGAAAGAGAGTGGACTCAATCAGTCTCCATCTGACCCCCGAGAAAGAACCCTGTAAAGAATCCAGGTGAGCCATGGGCCAGGCAACATGGCAGGTAGATTACTAGAAATGGGTTGAATTAAGATAAAAGAGGTAATAGTAATGTGCTTGAGACATACGCCAAACAGTATGAAATTAATATAAGCGTCTGAGTCATTTCTTTGTAGGATAAAAGTGGCCACAGGCAAGGCCCAAACTTCTGACCCAAATGGGGCTGGAAATCTTTTACAGTAACTTTGTCTATTCACTATAAAGAAGAAAAGCAAAGAGACCCTAACACAATGAAGGAATGCTGTGAAAAAATATTGTCAAGCATAAGAGTCACTTTTAGTACACTTTTCATCCCTGCACTTAAGAGGCAAAGATAAGGGGATCTCTAAGTTCAAGGCCAGCCTGGTCTACATAGTGAGTTCCAGGACAGCCAGAGTTACATAAAGAAACACTGCCTCAAATAAATAAATAAATAAATAGACAGATAAATAGATAAATAATACCTTTTAGTCAGGGTCTGGTGGCACGTACCTACAATTCTAGTACATAGAAAGGAGGAGGTAAGCAGGGCTATAACAGCAAGATCCTACCCCAAACCCAGCCTTCTATCCACATTTACTAGGTTGAGGCAGGAGGATTGCCATGAGTTTGACACTATCCTAGGATACCTATCAAGTTTTAAGTTATCCTAAGCTATAATGTAAGACCTTATTTCACATAAAACAAAATAAAAACCAGGAAAGGGCTGGGAAGATGGTTCAGTGGGCAAAATGCTTGTCAGCCAACTGTGAGGACCTAAGTTCAGATTTTCAAACCCATGTAAAACTGGACACAGTGACAAACATCTGCAATGCCAACATACCTATGAAGAAAGGGAAGGCAGGGGGCTGGAGAGATGGCTCAGTGATTAAGAGCATTGTATGTTCTTCTACAAGATCTGAGTTCAATTCCCAGTACCTACATGACAGCTCACAACTGTACATACATCCATAACTCCAGTTCCATGCCATTCAATATCCTCATACAGGCAAACCAATAGAATCTACCCCTACATTTCTTCTGTTTTGACCTCCAAACATGCACCCTAGCAGATACACAAAATATATACACATGAAAAATACACAAACACAGGATTCAAAAACAAAGTGATGTGGATGTCTTTCTGTAAGCTGTGGATATACTTTTTTTTAAGATTTTTTTTTTTATGTATACAGTATTCTGCCTGTATGTGTCCCTGAAGGCCAGAAGAGAACACCATATGTCATTGCAGATGGTTGTGAGCCACCATATGGTTGCTGGGAATTGGACTCAGGACCCTGGAAGAGCAGGCAGTGCTCTTAACCAGGGAGCCATCTCTCCAGCCTGTGAATATGCTTTATTGCTATTTGTTAATAAAGCAGATCTTTGGGTCTATGTCAAGCCAGCTTGGAGACAGGTAAGAAATCCAAGTGGAGATAAAGGAAAAGAGGGGCGGAGTCAAACCCATGCTGCAGGCTGAAGGCAAGATGTAATGAAACACAGGTAAAGCCAGAGTCAAACCACATGGTAATACACAGATAAGTAAAAATGGGTTGAGGCCAAACACTTTGCAATTAACATAAGCCTTTGTGTGATTATTTGGGACTAAGCTGTTGTGGGACTGCAGGTCCAGACCTCAGGGCTAGGCTGGGACAGAAAATTCTGGCTATAAAAAAACAAACGGAGGGGGGCTGGAGAGATGGCTCAGCGGTTAAGAGCACCGTCTGCTCTTCCAGAGGACCCGGGTTCGATTCTCAGCACCCACATGGCAGCTAACAACTGTAGTTCCAGTTCCAGGCAAACACCAAGGCAAATAAATAAATAAACAAAATGTTTTTTTTTTTTAAAACGTTATTTATTTATTTGCGTTGGTGTTTGCCTGGAACTGAAACTACAACTACAGACAGTTGTTAGCTGCCATGTGGGTGTTGAGAGTCGAACCCGGGTCCTCTGGAAGAACAGCCCGTGCTCCTAACCGCTGAGCCATCTCTCCAGCCCCCCTTTATTTCTTTTTTCAAGACATGGTTTCTCTGTGTAGTTCTGACTGTCCAGGAACTGGATTTGTAGGCCAGGCTAGTTTCAAACTCAGAGGTCCATCTGCAGGATACTGGGATAATTAAAGACTTATATCATTTTTTCAACAGGAAAAAAAATTGTGGATTTTTCTAAAGCTTTAGAAAAGCAAAGTCGGGGCTGGAGAGATGGCTCAGCGGTTAAGAGCACCGTCTGCTCTTCCAGAGGACCCGGGTTCAATTCCCAGCACCCACATGGCAGCTAACAACTGTCTGTAGTTCCAGTTCCAGGCAAACACCAAGGCAAATAAATAAATGAATAAAGTAAAAAAAAAAAAAAAAGTCTAAAAAAAAAAAAAGAAAAGAAAAGTCTTCTTCAAATTCATTATTTTTTTTTTAAATTAATTTTATTTATTTATTTGTCTTGGTGTTTGCCTGGAACTGGAACTACAGACAGTTGTTAGCTGCCATGTGGGTGCTGGGAATTGAACCCGGGCCCTCTGGAAGAGCAGACGGTGCTCTTAACCGCTGAGCCATCTCTCCAGCCCCCTCATTATTTTTTTTTGAAGTATATGTTTTGCTGGTAATTGAACCCAGAGCCTCATGCATGCATACTAAGTGAAGACTCTATGAAATTACAGTTTCAACCGTCCCCACAAAGGAAGCAGCTATACCACAAAAATATTAAGATGGAGAAGATATAGAAGAAAATATGCTCGGCCCAGAGGTAGTGATACACTGATACACGTGCCTGCCTTTGATTCCAGTCCTTGGGAGGCAGAGGCACGTGGATTTCTGAGTTCAAGGCCAGCCTGGTCTATAGAACAGGTTCCAGGACAGCCAGAGCTGTACAGAGAAGCCCTGTTGGGGGGGAGGGAAGGAAGAACAAAACTAGACTCTTTTAAAAAAATAACAATTTAGGGGCTGGAGAGGTAGCTCAGAGGTTAAGAGCACTGACTGTTCTTCCAGAGGACCTGAGTTCAATTCCCAGCACCCACATGGTGGCTCACAACCATCTATGATGACATCTGATATCCCTTTCTGTATACTGTATATATAATAAATAAATCTTTAACAACAACAAAAAATAACAATTTAATCCTTTCAATACAGCAGTTTTATCCTTTATTCTGCACAGCTCAAAGCTCAAGGCCATGGCTGATCTACTTCCTATCTCAGATTGCTTATTCTAGGCAGTCATACAAGCAGGGGCACACACGTGTGTTAGAAGTCTCCACCTTCCATTTCTATCGAGGCTCACAGTGAGGCCTTCAGTTTCTTTTCTCTGTCTTCTCCCTGGGACTGAACAGCTCAAGTGTAGCTGGCCCTTGGGGGAGCCTCCCAGGATACTTGCAGGCAGCCAGTGCTGCCACCTTATGCCCATTTCTTGAAGTAGTGGACAATGGGTCAAGCTCTCTCTTTATCTAAGACCCCTGCTCTTTGCTGTTTCTCTGAAGGTCAAGGTTGTGGCTCTTGACACAGTGTCACCAGAGGAGGTCAAGAGTGTACAATGTTAGAACCACACCCCGCTACCTGCAAAGGACCAAGCAGCACAGAGAGAGGCCTGTGTGTGTGTGTGTGTGTGTGTGTGTGTGTGTGTGTGTGTGTAAATGCACGTGGGGCCTAGGGGAAACTCGGCCTTCCACACTCTTTCTGATTGTCTTGGCTCCCATTTCTCTTCTCTCCCTACGTTACTTTCATTTCCCCGTATCACTTTTACAGACCAAGGAACCTGGCCATCTCTCCAGGCTTGTTTCTGCCTGGCCTGACTCCCTGTGTCTCTTCCAGGGTTCCCAGCAGTGCTGTATTTGGACATCAGGTATGCTTAAGTTACCTCTAAAGAAAAGGGCAGCCTAAACACTCTGTCCCTCATGCAGAGTAGATTTTCTGTTCCCCCAACTCAGATGCTTGTTTCTCTTAGAAGAAGCTCCCCAACGCCAAGTGTTTGTCACTAAGCATATTTGAACTGAATGTCATTCCCAAAGGAAACTGGCATAGTAACAGTGACACTTACCCTGAGTGCAGGCTCTGAGATGTTTGTGACTTGGCCATCTAGTTTCTCTCTAGGTTACTATCCACTGCAGTGTATCCCTATCTCTCTCTCCTTCACACTCTCACTCCTGGGAAGGACAATTCCAATCCAAGCTCAAAGAATGTTCTTTTATTCATTTGAGAAACATGAGTGTGAGATGACTCAGCAGCCTGAACTGAGTTCAATACTGAGAATCCACATAGTGAGGGAAGAGAGCTGACTGAGCAACACACAGACAGACACACACACACACACACACACTAAGTTTTTTGTTTGTTTCTTGTTTTTGAGATAGGGTCTCTCTACATAACTGTGACTGTCCTAAAACTTACGGTGTAGACCAGGCTAGCCTCAGACTCATAGAGATTTCCCCTGTCTCTGTCTCCAGAGTGATGACTTTAAAGGCATGCACCTCCAGCTCCAGTAAATTTAGTTTAAAAAATAATGTTTAGACCCTACTTCGAGGAAGAAGTCGTACCTCAGGACAGAGTACCACAGCCCATTTCCATCCTCATGTACCAGCCACAGGCTAGGCTTACCCACCCAGGAGTCTCCTTTTAAACACAATGTGTCAAATACTCTTCTTTTGAGAACATGGATACTTTTGTAAAAGTTAGCAGACTTCACAAGTGTACTGACCAGCTCCTTGCCATTCAAGCCAGAGTTAAAATGTGCGCAAATCTTTTCATATGTATAGGTTGGACACTACTGTCCCCAGCTAAGATTATGCTTAGGCTTTCAACCACCCCTAATTTCCTTGTGATCCTATGGATAATCTCAATTTTCATATTTGTGAAATTGATTAAACTAATCCAGTTCCTAATGACTGATTTGTGTTTACAAAGATCAAAGAGAATCTAAATTGATCTATCCTCTCTCCCTCCCTCCCCCCTCCTCCTTGAGACTAGGTCACTTTTGTGGCCTAGGTGGCCTGAATCTCATTCTGTAGACCAGGCTAGCCTTGACATCACAGAAATTCACCTGTCTCCACCTCCTCGGCCCAGTTAAATTTTTTTTTTTGAGGCACAGTATTTCTATATATTTCTATATAGTCCTGGCTGTCCTGGAACTAGGCATGTAGACCAGACCATGCACAGTGAATGCACTCCCACATACGTGCATGCTAAGCATATAACACACACAAATAAAAACAAATTAAAAATTAAACAAAGCATGCAAATAAACTCAAGGTCAAGTTTTTATAATATTAAGTAATATTAAAAATAAAAATACGGGGCTGGAGAGATGGCTCAGCAGTTAAGAGCACCGTCTGCTCTTCCAGAGGACCCAGGTTCGATTCCCAGAACCCACATGGCAGCTAACAACTGTCTGTAGTTCCAGTTCCAGGAAAACACCAAGGCAAATAAATAAATAAATAAAGTTTGTTTTTTTTTTTTTTTTTTTTTTTTTTTTTTTTTTTTTTTAAATACAAGCTGGTCAGTAGTGGTGCACATGTTTAAATCCAACACTTGTATCTCTGTGAATCTGAGGCCAGCCTGGTCAACAGAAGTTCCAAGAAACCCATGGCTACACAGAAAAAAAACTTGCTTCAAAAAAATTAAATTAAAATAAAATTTAAAAAGATACATAAAATTTTAATTAATTAAATTAATATTTAATTGATTAATTTTTACTATGTTCATTTCACATAAGCATCTGTGAGTAAGGACCTGTGTATGCATAGGCTTACATGTGGAGATCAGAAGATAATTGGCTGCCCTGAGACTTCCTCTGTAGACCAGGCTGGCCTCAAACTCAGAGATCTGCCTACCTCTGCCTCCCAAGTGCTGGGACTGGATGAAAGGTGAGCACCACACTGCCTCCCTATTTAGGTGAAATAACCTTAGAGTGGTTTTTCTCCTTCTAGTGGGTTCCAGGAATCAAACTCTGGCCATCATTGAGTTCTTTCACATGCTGAACGATCTTGCTGATCCATGAAAGCTATTTCTAAAAATATTTGCTATACATATAGACTATAGTTTAAGAACTCTTTCAGCATCCCCAGCATTTAAGAGGCAGAGTCAGGTGGATCTTGGTGACTAGCCTGGTCTACAAAGCAAGTTTCAGGACAGCCAGAGATGCGAACAGAGAAAACTTGTCTCTTAAAACCAAATCAAAACAAAGGGGCTGGAGAGCTGGCTCAGAGGTTAAGAGCACTGACTGTTCTTCCAAAGGACCTGAGTTCAATCCCCAGCAACCATATGGTGGCTCACAACCATCTATGATGACATCTGGTGCCCTCTTCTGTACACTGTATACATAATAAACAAACAAATCTTAAAAAAAACCTCAAGAACTCATCTGGTGAGGTGGCACACACACCTTTAATCTCTGCATTTGAGCGTGCTCACCGCAGACAGGAGGGAGAGGAGGCAGAGGGGACTGGCTCCCTCAGAAAATGAGAATGGGAGCTTGGCGCGCCTGTCCTTCCCTCTCTGCCACTCACAACCTCCCTCCCTCTTTTCCTTCCTTTCTTCCTTTTTTCGAGGTAGTTAATCTTTCAGACATATTTTCTCTGTGTAGCCCTGGCTGTCCTGGAACTCTCTCTGTAGACCAGGCTGGCCTTGAACTCAGAGCTCCACATGCCTCTGCCTCTGGAATGCTGGGATTAAAGGTTTGGGCTGCCACTGCCAGGCCCCATCTCCCTCCATCTAGTTCTCAAAACTTACATTCTTGTTAAATTGGGCTGCTTCCTTATACTCTTATACTCTTGCTGATAGATCTCAGAGATTACTTTTAGTATGTATTATTGGAATGGTAACCCACTTTACCATGGATTCAGAGGTGGTAAATGTAAGACTCCAGTGAGAACAAACTTGGCCTTTTAATTAGACATCCTGGGCTGGACTTTTAGCTCAACAGGTAGGCTGCTTATGTGGCCTGTGGGAAGACCTGAGTTTGATCCCCAGCACTGCATAAGTCAGCCATAGTGACATCAATTCCTGAAGTGACAATGAGCTGTAGAGACTGAGTGTAAAATTAAACTAATCTATGTGATTTGTATAGAGGATGCCAACACTTCCTTTACTATCTTTCTTTAAAAAAAAAATAAAAATACGGGGCTGGAGAGATGGCTCAGCGGTTAAGAGCACCGTCTGCTCTTCCAGAGGACCCGGGTTCGATTCCCAGCACCCACATGGCAGCTAACAACTGTCTGTAGTTCCAGTTCCAGGCAAACACCAAGGCAAATAAATAAATAAAAATAAATAAAGTTTAAAAAAAAAATTATAGCCAGGCATGATAATGCATGCTTTTTTTTAAGATTTATTTTATTATGTACACAGAAGAGGGTATCAGATGTCATTATAGATGATTGTGAGCCACCATGTGGTTGCTAGCACCCGAACTCAGGACCTCCGGAAGAACAGTCAGCGCTCCCAACCTCTGAGCCATCTCTCCAGCCCAGTAATGCATGCTTCATCCCAGCACTCAGGAAGCAGACAGATCTCTGTGAGTTCTAGACCAGCCTAGTCTACAGAGCTAGTGTAAGGACAACCAGGGCTTCACTAAGAAACCCTGTATCAAAAAACAAAACAAACAAAATTTATATCAGGGAGATGACTTCATGAATAAAAGGCATCTGTTGCCAAGCCTGGTGACTTCCGTTCTCAGTTGGATTCCTAGGACCAAAGGATCTCCAAATACTGTCCTGGATACTACACACACACACACACACACACACACACACACACACACACACACACAAATCAATTTAGTTTTAACTTAAAAACTGTCATTTCATATGATGTGCATGTTGTGGTGTATGTGAAATTGTAGAGGACAGGGTCAGGGGTCAGAGGGCAACTTTTTGGCATCAGTTCTAGGCCCTGAATTCAGGTCCTTCTACTTGTGTGGTAAGAACCAACTCCCAGGCCCCCCTTCCCACGTTTTCTAATGCCCCTTCCTCTACCACATCGAACCTTATAGCTCTCCTCATCCCATTTCCAAACTTCCTTGGCTTTTATTTGTTTGTTATTGTTTTCTTTTGAGTCAGGGTCTTCCTGTGTGGTCCAGCCCGGCCTTCAGAAATCCAGCCCCTTCAGGCTCAGTCCTGTGTGTGTCAGAATTACAGGAACCGGCCAGGACACATTCACCATTGTCTGTTCAGAAGCAAAGCTTAAATCAGTCTGTATTTTCTTTTTTTTTTTTTTTTAATATTTATTTATTATGTATACAGTGTACCAGATCTCATTATAGATGGTTGTGAACCACCATGTGGTTGCTGGGAATTGAACTCAAGTCTTCTGAAAGAGCAGTCAGTGCTCTTAACCACTGAGCCATCTCTCCAGCCCCCAGTCTGTATTTTCTAAAAAGGAATCAGATGGTAAATGCTACAGAGTGTGATGAGATTGCCCTATGAGGTCTCTACTGCTCATTTCTACTGTCATTGTCAAAGTAGTTACACAAGACCACCAGAGATGGCTGGAGAACAGCAGAATGTATATATGAAAGAGATCAATGGTAGGCTAAACCAGTGGCCATGGTTTGCCAACCCTGTCCTGCATAGATCTTTTCCAGCAATCTTTCCTGCCGCCGTTATGGTTCTTTCTTCCACTAGAATATGAGCACCTGGAGGCCAGGTGCTCTCCCCGAAACAAGCAAAGCTGAACCAATAAACAGCAGGACTGGGATCCTAAAGAAGCAGAAAGTGGGGGGCTGGAGAGATGGCTCAGCGGTTAAGAGCACCGTCTGCTCTTCCAGAGGACCCGGGTTCGATTCCCAGCACCCACATGGCAGCTAACAACTGTCTGTAGTTCCAGTTCCAGGCAAATAAATAAATAAAGTTTAAAAAAAAAAAAAAAAAAAAGAAGCAGAAAGTGTTAATACCCAATGGAATCTGTTCTTCCGCCACCCACTCCAATCATGGGATCAGACTGTATATAAAATGACTCTACATGATTCTTCTGAAAAGTCTGATCAGTCTGCATGCAAAAGATTCAAATATCTGGGCTGGGTGTGGTGGCACATGCCTCGAATCCCAGGACTTAAGAGAATTATCTGAGGCCAGTCACAAGAAATACTGCAGTCTCTCCCTTGCTTTTTTTGGATCAAATTTCATTCCCTTTACTGAAAACTATCTTTGTCTGATCAACCTAAGTAGAAGTCCCGGGGAAACAGTGAGTCCACCCATGACCCTTGGACTGGTTTGGGTTTTTTTTTTTTTTTTTTAAAAATAAACCTTATTTATTTATTTGCCTTGGTGTTTGCCTGGAACTGGAACTACAAACAGTTGTTAGCTGCCACGTGGGTGCTGGGAATCGAACCCGGGTCCTCTGGAAGAGCAGACTGTGCTCCTAACCGATGAGCCATCTCTCCAGCCCCTGGTTTGTTTGTTTATAATTGTATTTTCTTCCTCCAACTCTTCCCTTAGATGACCGCCCATCAAGATTTTGCCTGTAACCTTGTGCTTTGAATAGGAAATACCCCACAAGCAGATAGTAAGGGCTTGGTCCTCAAACCCTCTGTGTTCAGAACTAGAGCTTTGAGAAGTGACTTTCACGGGGCTATAACTTCCATCAGTGGGCGAATCCCCTCAACTCCTGGCTGAAAAAAACCTTAGGAAGTGCGACTTGCTGGAGAAGTGGGTCATGGGAAGCGTGTTCCCCCCTCCTACTTAGGTCTAGTCTTTGTCTAGAGACAAGATCTCCTCTATCTGAGGCTGTCATTGAACTCACTGTGTTCCTGAGGATGACCTTAAACTCCTGATCCAAAACAAAAGCCACAAAAAAACAAGTTTCTCAAATTCAACAAGTTGCTATGAGTCAGAGGTTGCCAGTGAGGTGGTTCAGCCTTCTTCGTGAGGTTTGTGAGCTCTTTGTTGGTGTGGGAAACACCAAAGGTGGGACAGTCTCTTGTGGCTTAGGGCACTGGAGCTGTCAGTCTGTGACCTTTGGTGCCTTTGTTTTAGTGCCCTGAGGAAGAGCATCATGGTAAGGAGCAAAGTCGTTCACGGCTCACCTCATAGCAGCCATGGGGGAGAAAAAGATTGGTAACACCATAGACCCTTCAGGGGACACTCTAGCACTGGGCTGTAATTCAGCTGGTAAGGTGTTTGCCTCATACTCAGAAAACCCTGGAGGCAGAGGCAGGAGGACTCTGGTAGTTCAAGACTAGCCTGGTCTACGGAGTGAGTTCCAGGACAGCTAGGGCTATGTAGAAAGACCCTGTCCCAAACAAACAAACAAACAAACAAAAAACCTGAAACTTCTCAGAAATAACTAGACACAAAGCAGCACATGAGGTAGTGGGTGGACTCCTGTGGAAAGGAAAGGATTAGGATTTTTATTCTTATTTTTTTTCTTTTAAAATTGATCTATTTTGCCTGACACTGGCGATATAACAGGCTTCAAAGCTACAGAGAAACTCTGTCTAGGAACTCCCCCTCCCTCAAAATGTGTGTGTGTGTGTGTGTGTGTGTGTGCTGTGAGGGTGTCTCATCCCCTAGAATTGAAGTTACAGGATAGTGGTGGATGAGTGCTGGAAATTGAACCCAGGTCCTCTGGAAAAGCATCCAGTTCTCTTCTCTTACCCTGTAAGTCCTCTGTCCAGACCTTGTTTCTATTTTGAGACAGTCTTGTTTCATAGTCTAGGTTGGCCTTAACCTCTTTTCTCTGCCTCCCCAGCACTGAGATGACAGGCAGATGCTCTCATGCTATATCATTTTATTTGTCTCTGTGCTGGTTAGTTTTCTGTCAAAATGATACAAGCTAGAGTCATCTAGAAAGAGGGAACTTCAATTGAGAAATAGTTCTATTAAATTTGCCTGTAGGCAAGTCTATAAGATATTTTCTTGATTATAAAATGCTGTGGGTGGGTCAGGCCCTTTGTGAGAGGAGACACCCCTGGCAAGGTGGTCCTGAGTTGTGTAAGAAAGAGAAAGAGCTGAATCAGCCAGGAGGAACAAGCCGGCAAAGAGTATTTCTGCACGGCCTCTACTTTAGTTTCTGCCTGACATCCCTGCCCTCACTTCCTTTTTGATGTTCTCTAAGCTGTAAAATGAAATAAACCCTTTCTTCCCCAAATTGCTTTTAGTCAGTGGGTTTTTTGTTTGTTTGTTTTGGTTTGTGTTTCAAAACAGGGTTTTTCTCGGGCTGGAGAGGTGGCTCAGAGGTTAAGAGCACTGACTGTTCTTCCAGAGGTCCTGAGTTCAATTCCCAGCAACCACATGGTGGCTCACAACCATCTATGATGACATCTGGTGCCCTCTTCTGTATACTGTATACATAATAAATAAATCTTTAAAAACAGGGTTTCTTTTTTTTTTAAATTTTTTTTTAAACTTTATTTATTTATTTGCCTTGGTGTTTGCCTGGAACTGGAACTACAGACAGTTGTTAGCTGCCATGTGGGTGCTGGGAATCGAACCCGGGTCCTCTGGAAGAGCAGACGGTGCTCTCAACCGCTGAGCCATCTCTCCAGCCCCCTCAAAACAGGGTTTCTATGTGTAGCATCCCTGGCTGTCCAAGAAAATCGATCTGTAGACCCGGCTGACCTTGAGCTCACCGAGATTCACCTGCTTCTGCCCCCCAGGGCTAGAATTAAAGGTGTGTACCACCACTACCCAGCTTAGTTAGAGTTTTATCACAACAGAAAGCAGACTAGAACAGTTCCCCTTCACTGGGACAGGAACTACTTATAATTGTTCATTAAACAAACTGCAGCTTTCAGGAGAGCCATAAATGATCAGTGTATGGATAGACCAGTAACTAATTTTCCAGGGAACTGTCTTCAGGATTTAAATGTTTGCCCAACTCCCAAAATATACAGGAGCAAATGCAGTAGTACAAGTCTTTAGTTTCAGTACACGGGAGGCAGAGGCAGGTGGATCGCTATTAGTCTGAGGCCAGCCTGATCTACAGAGTGAATTCCAGGACAGCCACGGCTACACAGAGAGAACCTGTCTCAAAACACGAAACAAACAAACAAACAAAAAAACAGAATTGAAGTCTCGAATTGGCTTGAATTTCAGCACTTGGGAGGCAGAACAGGCAGAGGCAGGTGGATTTCTGTGAGTTCCAGGTCAGCTTGGTTTGTGAGCTACCACATAGCTGTTGAAATTGAACGCAGGACCTCTGGAAGAACAGCCAGTGCTCTTAACTGCTGACTCATCTCTCCAGCTCCTAATAATCTCTTTCTTTTTTTATTAAAAAAGATTTTTTTATTTATTATGTATACAGAAGAGGGTACCACGTGGTTTCTGGGAATTGAACTCAGGACCCCTGAAAGAACAGTCAGTGCTCTCAACCTTTGAGGCATCTCTCCAGCCCTAACCTTCTCTTTCAATTGCATGTAATAAACATGCTGAGTTCCCAGGGTGCTGAGACTTCTCTATCAAAGCGCTCAATGTTCTGAGTCCATTTTTTGTGTGTGTGCATTATGTCTGTCTCTCCCCCCCCCATTCCCTTTACACACCAGTTAAGTCAATCCCTAGAGCTGTGTGAGGACATAGCTAGGCAGATCACTGAAATTTCCCAAAAACAATGAAGAAAGCCAAGGAGTGGTGGTGCACACCTTTAATCTCAGCACTTGGGAGGCAGAGGCAGGAGGATCTCTGTGAGTTCCAGGACACAGAACTCTGATCTGCAAAAGTAAGTTCCAGGACAACTAGGACTGATGCTCAGTGAAATTCTGTCTCAAAACAAAACAAACAAAAAAAGAAGAACAAGGAAAAAAAGAGGCTGGAGAGATAACTCAGTCAGAGAATTGTTTGCTAGGCATAGAAATATAAGCGCCTATGGGCATAAGCTGTGACCTAGTGTGCTTTCTTCACTGTAGCTGAGCCTAACCTGGCTTGAGGTGCCTTAGATTTTACGTTTTATGTTCCATGTATTTTAGAGAAAAGAGACACAGAGAACAGTTATTTTCATTATTTAATACTCCTACATAGGAACAAACTAACTACAACTATTGTTAAATTTGAAGCTGTGTTTATCAAGTTTTTCCCTTTAAGATATCCTCAATGCTGTATCTTTTTAAAAAATATTTCAATACAAATTTGTCTTCTATATAGCAATAGATGTTGATAAATAAATAGATAATAATAAAAAAAGAAAAAAACCCCAGAAATATAAGTTCAACACGAATGACACACATGTAGAAGCCAAGCTGGATGGTGGCATGTGTTTATAATTCCAAGACTGGGGAGGTAGCATAGAATATTTCTTTATACTATGTGAAATATGTCACTGTGATTGGGTTAATGAAGAAGCTGACTGGCCACTAGTTGAAAAGGTAGAGGTTAGGAAGGCTAGCACACAAAAAGAGCATGTAAAGAAGAGGAGGAGTCTCTGGAGTCTGGAAGAGATGGAGAGGGAGCGGGAGATGAACTTGCCATACTGAGAAAAGACACTGAGCCAGTTGGCAGAGCGTAATTAAGAAATATGTATTAATTTGGGGCTGGAGAGATGGCTCAGTTGTTTAGGAGCACTGGCTCTTCTTCCAGAGGTCCTGAGTTCAATTCCCAGCAACCACATGGTGGCTCACAACCATCTGTAATGGTATCCTCTTCTGTCCTGCAGGAATACATGCAGACAAAATACTATATACATAATTAGTAAACTGATTTTATAATTAAAAACCCAGAGCCAGATACTGGGGAAAAGCTGAACGATCACAGAGACAAAGGAACAAGGCACAGCCACTTCTCACGTCGCCAAGTCCTCAGGAATCCTCAGACTGAATACCTCCGAGTCCTAAGCCGAAAGGGAAGGGGGTCACAGGAGACGGGCTGAGCTCCTGCCTTTTTTCTTTCTCTGCCCAGCTATCTCAATTTCTGGTTTTACTTTCCTTGTGCTGAAATTAAATGTGTGCGAGTGTGTGTATGTGTCTGTGTGTGTGTGTGTGTGTGTGTGTGTGTGTGTGTGTCTGTGTGTTTCTCAAGTACTGGGAAGAGAGGCATGTGTTCCCAAGAGCTGGAACTAGAGGTATGTGTCACCACTCCCTGACCTTCATGGCTAACTCTGTGGCTGACTCTGTCCTCTGATCTTCAGGTGAACTTTATTAGATGCACAATATATCACTGCAATATTTACTACAGTGATACGCCCAGGAAGCAGACAGAGAATTTTGAATCCAACTTAAGAACAGAGTTAGACCCTGTTTATTCATTTTCAAAACTGAGTAAGTCATGCATGATGGAATATATCCAAAATATTAGTACTTGGGAGGCTGAGGCAGGAGGATTATTTTTTTTTTTTCAGTTTGTTTCTTCAAGACAGGGTTTCTCTGTATACCAGCTCTGACTGTCATGGGCCTTGCTTTATGGACCAAGCTGGCCTCAAACTGAAAGAGATCCACCTGCCTCTGCCTCCAAGTGCTGGGATTAAAGGTTCGCACCACCACTGCCAGCAAAACCATTATAATTATCATCGTTATATGTTGGAGGCAGTGGCTCACTCTGTACTTAGGCTGGCATGAAATTTGTTCTGTAGCCGGTGTGTTAGCCTTCAACTTGTGGCAATCCTTTCGATTCAGCCTCCTATCTCCTAGGATTAAGTGGAAGTCCATGGTAGATGGTGGAAGGAAAGAACTTTCTCTTGGGCTTGCTGCCATCGGTTTGCATCTGGAGGACACAGAATGTGCACAAGTGCATATGACAGCACGATACAAAGCAACCCCATTCCTAATAAAGTGGCAACTCCAGTGCCGCCAGCTCTGGGTGCATCAAGTCAGCAGGGCTCCCCAGTGAGAATTCCACTAAAATCATACAGAAAGCTCAAGTATGGACAGGTGATCTGGTTGATTCATGACAAAACAGTAAAGTGGAAAGCAAAGTTCCTCAGGACACATTGCAGCACACACAGAAATGGTTACTATGCAAAGACCATTGCTATGGTATCACCAAGTCAACAAGCCAGCAGGTTTTTGGGGTTTTTTGTTTGTTTGTTTGTTTGTTTTTTGAGGAGAGAGAACTTTAGGTAGCCCAGACAGCCTCAAACTATGAAGCTAAGAAAAAACTGATCTTCCTACATCTCTGAGTGTTGAGATTGCAGGTCCACACCACCATACCCAGTTTATATACTGCTGGGACAGAACCCAGGGCTGCCTGAAAGCTGGACAGCCACTTTCCCTACAGAACCACATTGTCTTTAAACCCAGCACTGGAGAGAAAGAGGCAGGCAGATCTCTGAGTCTGAAGCTAGCCTGATCTACAGAGAGACTTCCAGGACAGCCAGGGCTACATAGAGAATCACAGTCTTGAAAACTGAAAAAAAAGAAAGGAAGGAGGGAGGGAGGGAGGGAGGGAGGAAAATATTGAGAGCTTCTCAGTTTGGGCATTTTCCCAGCCCATTTTGTTATATCTGAATTAACATAATCAATATTTAACATATTCAATGGTGACAATCATTCATCCAATATAATGATCTTCAATTCAATATAATGTGATCTTTCTGACATGATTCTAGGTGTTAAAGATACAATAATAGGGGCTGGAGAGATGGTTCAGCAGTTAAGAGCACTGACTGGTCTTCCAGAGACCAGGGTTCAGTTCCCAGCACCCACATGGCAGCTCAAAACTGTCTGAAGTTCCAGTTCTAAGCAAACACCAAGGCAAATAATAAATTAAAATAAATAAATAAATAAATGAAGTAAAACAATAACAACAACAACAACAACAAACAAACTCCAACCCCAAGTATTGGTATCAAAGTGGTGAGAACGGAAAGTGGTGTGTAGTACTTTGGAGCCGGGGCTACAGCTCAGTAAGCTAGGTGTTGGCTGGACAGTAGAACCTGAGTTTGGATGCCACAGGGTTGGGGGCAAAGACAAGCAGACCGAGGCATCCACTGGCCAGCTAGTACAGTAGAAATGGTAGCTTCAGGTTAGTGAGAGACACTATCTCAAAAAATAAGGTGCAGCACAATAGAGAAAGCTGCGCATGTCAACCTGGAACATGCATGATGTATATCACATACATACACACATACACACACACACACACACAAATAAGTTAAATGAAAATAAAATGTGCAGATTTTGGTAAGTTTCATAGTTTCTCAAAAATAGAGATTGTTTCAGTTTTGTTGATGGTGGTGGGTTTTTTTTTTTTTTAAAAAAAAAAAAAAAAACTTCATTTATTTATTTGCCTTGGTGTTTTGCCTGGAACTGGAACTACAGACAGTTGTTAGCTGCCATGTGGGTGCTGGGAATCGAACCCGGGTCCTCTGGAAGAGCAGCCAGTGCTCTTAACTGCTGAGCCATCTCTCCAGCCCCGGTGGTGGGTTTTTGGGGTGGGGGTGCTGTAGATTGAATGTAGGGCCTTACACATACTAGCTAGGAGCTCTATCACTGAGACATATCTCCAACTTATTTATTTGGAGAGAAGGCCTCATGCACTCCATGATGACCTTGAACTCCCAATGTCCTAACTCCACCTCCTATGAATGTGCCACCATGTCTAGATGATGTGATACTGGGGATGGAACCCTGGGTCTCAGGGATGTAAAGGCAAGCACTCAACAAACTGAGCGACCTTCCAGGGCCCCAACTTTTGTTCTAAAATGAGGTCTTTCTGGGTAGCTCTGACTGGCCTGGAACTTGCTATATAAACCAGACAGGCCTGGAACTCGGAGATCGGCTTGCCTCTGCCAAGGCATGAACCACCACCTTCAAGCCCTATTTTTTTTAGAAAGAATCTCAATTTTGTTATTGTTGTTATTTTGAGAAGGGGTTTCTCTGTATAACTCTGACTCTCCTGAAACTCATCCTATAGAGCAGGCTGGCCTTGAACTCACAGATATCCACCTGCCTTGGGCTCCTGAATGCCAACGCACCCTGCCCTAGGTAAGTCTTGAGTTCAGGTCGTGACCTCTGCCTCCTGAGAGGGAACCAAGCCTTGTGTGCCACAGAAAGCAACTCAAAGGAAACAAACTTGATCACAACTCAGAGGAACTGCATGCAGGCTAGCCAAAACCATCGTGAGCCAATGGTAATAGCTTTTGTGTTCAAGGGCAGCACTCAATACCAAGTATGACAAATCAATCCAATCAAAGGATCTCTTTAGGGACCTGCAAATGCCAGGTGAACAAAGAGAAGGTAAGTAACACAAGCCAGGGGATCAGGCTTTTAGCAGCTGTGTAGTAAATGTAGAACATGAATTATTTATGGAGAAGCTGCCATCTGTCATCCAAAGAGTCAACCCAGACACCTGTTAAAAACAAGTTCAAGGACAGACAAGGTGCCTCAATAGGAAAAAGTGTTTGCCATCAAGGCTAATAATCTGAGTTCAATCCCCATTGAAAGGAGAGAGCCAGCTCTCACAAGATGTTGTTTACATCTGCACATACACTGGGGCGCTGGGGGACACCTCCCAACACACACACATGCACAATAAATAAGTGTACGGGGAAAAAAAGAAGTTCCTAGGCTGGGGTGTGGTTCAGGTGATGCACTGGTCTAGCATACAGCAGGCCTTGGGTTCAACCCCCGTACTGGAAACAAACAAAGGCTTAAACTGTGTGTGGTGACTCATGCTTGGAATCTCAGCATTTGAGAAGCTAAATTAAACCAAACTAAAAGAGAAAAGGAAAGAGGAGAGAGAGGAAGGAAATAAGAGATAAACCAGGCTTAACTCTCTAGGCAGCTATGGAACAGGGAGACAAGTCGCTGATACGATTAGAAAATAGAATTACAGCCCTACCTCCTGGTGCCAGTCTGCGAGATGAGGGAGGCTGAGATTGGAGGATTGAAAGCTGAAAGCCTGCCAGGGCTACAGAATTAGTTCAAGGCTATCTTGGGGTAAATGCATAAGATCTTATCTCAAATATATGTTTTTAAATTAAAAAGAAAGGCCTAGTCTACAAGGCAAGTTCCAGGACAGCCAGGAGGACTGTTACACAGAGAAATCCTGTCTGGAAAAAACAAAAACAAACAAACAAAAATCTATCTTCAGTTAAAAACTTCAAATAGACTAACTTTTGTTCCAATGAGGTAAAAACCATATCTAATCCAGCAAGGTCTTGAGTCCTTCCAAATCAATCAGTGAAGGTGGGCCTGATGGGCATGCTCCTGTAATACCAGCCCTCAGGAAACTAAGCAAGAATTGCTTTGAGTTTGAGGCAATACTGGACTACATAGCAAGGATCAGGCCAGCAAGAACTATATATCAAAAGGACAAGCCAGGTGGTGAATTACACCTGCAATCTAGTACTTGGGAGGAAAAGGCCAGAGGATCAGCCTCTTCTTGGTGGATTCCTAGAAATCCAGATAGAGGTGGTTGTGAACCAGCAAGTATGGGCATTGGGAACAGAACTTGGTGCCTCTAAAAGAGTGGTGCCCTTAACTGCTAAGCCATCTCTTTAGCACTGTCAACTTTTGGGTTTGGGTTTGTCTTGAGGCAAATGTTCACTATATTACCCTCCCTTACTATGTCCTACCAATTCAATTCTAGACAGAATTCATAAAGCTCTGCCTGCCTCTGCTTCCCAAATGCTGCCATAGATTTAAAAAAAAAAAAAAAAAAAAACTCTTTTATTTATTTATTTATTTATTTGCCTTGGTGTTTGCCTGGAACTGGAACTACAGACAGTTGTCAGCTGCCATGTGGGTGCTGGGAATCGAACCCGGGTCCTCTGGAAGAGCAGACGGTGCTCTCAACCACTGAGCCATCTCTCCAGCCCCTAGATTTTTTTAATTGTTCTTTATGCTATTAGTTAGGACCAATTTTAATACAAGTCCAGGCCTGGAGATTTTTCTGCAACACTTGGATGATTTGGAGTCGACCTGTTGTGTGAGATGAATTTACTTCTATCTCCCGTACACCCACTGTACAACATTTTAAACTTGGACTAAGTCAGAGTGATTTGTCAAGGTTATTACCCTTTATGAGTTCTGAACGCCCTTTATGGGTCCTAGACTCCAACTTTTGTCCCTTTGGGCTCTTGTGGCTGCCAAAATTACACTGTAGGTTCCTAGTTATCTCTTCTAGATCAGTGAAATGCCTTAGACAAAATTGGCAAGAGTGCTGGGCTCATCACTCCAAATTCTATGGTACAAACCCCAATTACGGCATACCAGAGGCTGAAGCAGAAGAAATCCTGTGAGCTTCAAGGCCAGCCTAATTTAAACAAGACAAAAAAGAAACAAAGGAACTGAAAAAAAAAGAAAGGACCTTGTCATTGTTCATTTCATATGTTACCCTTTCCTCTTCTATTCACTGGGTGTCTTTTCTTTTTTTATTCTAGCTCAAGTATTACTACCTCCTCTCAAAAGCAAATTGGCCTATCATGATGGTGTACACCTTTAGTCCCAGCACTGGGGAATCAGAGACAGATGGATCTCTGTGAGTTCTAGGCCAGCCAAGGCTACACAGTGAGTCCTGACTCCAAATAAACAAACAAATAGATCCAAATTCAATTATTTATTTAAGACAGTTTGAGATGTTTTCTGTCTCTTGCAATCAAAATATTATGTCAACATATTAACAGAAAGTAACATTTTACAGCACTAATAATGTAACTCTGAGCTACATGAATCCAGTGGCAGGCATACTGGATTCTGCCCGAGGGAGTTATGCAAGGCTTCATGTGGAAAATGACATTTGAATTACAACCTTCTATTTACAAAGTATTGATGAAGTACAAGGACCAAACAAAATTAATGGGATTTCTCCACTGCAGGCTTTCTGGAAGCCATTACTAATGTAAATTATGACTGTATCTGAGAGGTCTAGTGTTTAGTAAATTTAACTTCTAGTAATATCTCTAGGAATCCAGTTGGTACAGGACACAGTATAAGATGTTAATGGATACTGAAGGCAAAGAACAAGACCAACCTGGCCAGTTTAGTAGCCAGCCTTAGGAAAGCTCTGAAGGGCACTCGACAATTATTAATTGTTTAAGAGGAAGCTTGCTTTGTTGCCTCACCAGGACTTGAAATAGGATCAAGTGTGAGGGCTGGAGAGATGGTTCAGCAATTAAGAGCACTGACTGTTCTTCCATCAGCCCAAGTTCGATTCCCAGCATCCACATGGCAGCTAACAACTGTCTGTAATTCCAAGATGACACCCTTACACAGTTATACATGCAGGCGAGACACCAACTCACATAAAATAAAAATAAATATTTTTTAAAAAAGAAATAGGATCAAGTGATTCTTCTGCCTCAGCTCCTGGGTACTTTGGACTACAGGTGTATGCCATTGTGCCCAGCCAACAATTTTTAAAAGAAAGATAAATCCAGTTCTGGCAGCTGTCTTTCTTGATATTCAAGTATTTATTTTACTTACTAAATGTATTCTGTGTGTGCTCATGCTATGGCACATGTGTGAGTGTCATTTATCTCCTAGAGGTTTGAAAGAAAGTGGTCCCCACAGACCCATAGGGAGTGGCACTATTAGGAGACGTGGCCTCATCGGCAGAAGTCTGGGAAGGGGCTGGGAAGTCTCATATACCCAGCAGGACACACAGTCTCCTTCTGCTGACTGTGAATCCAGATGTAGAACTCTCCGGTCCTCCAGCACTATGTCTGCCTGCAGGCTGTGATGCTTTTCTTCATAACAATAATGGACTCTGAAAGTGTAAGCCATCCCCAATTAAATTTTTCCCTTTTTTTTTTTTTTTTTTTTTTTTTTTTTTTTTTTTTTTTTTTTTTTTTTTTTTTTTTTTTTTTTTTTTTTTTTTTTTTTTTTTTAAAACTTTATTTATTTATTTGCCTTGATGTTTGCCTGGAACTGGAACTACAGACAGTTGTTAGCTGCCATATGGGTGCTGGGAATCGAACCTGGGTCCTCTGGAAGAGCAGACAGTGCTCTTAACCGCTGATCCATCTCTCCAGCCCCTAAATTTTTCCCTTTTTTAAAAATAGAAGTTGCCATGGTTTGGGAGAACTGGTCTCACTCATTGCCTAGACAGAGTGGGAGAGCTTGTCCCAGAGGTGAGGGCATGGGAAAGCCAGACAGCTGGTCTCTCCCTCCACTTAGCCAGACGAGAGTTGGTTCTGGCGGTATGGATACAGGAAAGCTGGCAGGCTCACCAGCTCAGCTACCACGCAGGCCCAGATCCAGGTAGGAACATCTTTCCCATGTAGGAACTGCTGGAGCAGGTGAAGGGTGAGCCTTGCAGATTCACAGCTTCAAGATCACAGCTACGAGAGTCTCTCTGAGGGTTCAGTATTGATGTTGTGGCAGAAGCCAGAGGCCTTGAACTAGCCTAATGACTTATTAAAATGAACATTCTTAAATAAAAGTTTGGGCCAGTTGGGCAAAATGGTATAGTGCATGACACACTGCACTTCCAATGCCACTAATATGTAGTATCACAAATGAGACCCAGAGCCAGACATTGAGGGAAGGCTGAAATATCAGAGAGGAAGCACCACAGTCAATTCTCTGTTCTTGGTTGCTTTTGTCAGTAGCTTTTCCCAGTCCTTCTGTTTTTTTTTTTGGGGGGGGTGTTATAAGCTTTTATATATTCTATCTCATCTAGGTTAGAATTAAAGGTAGTCTTGAATTTATAGAAACAGAAGTTTTGTCTTTCGAGTTGTGAGATCAAGGGTGGAGGTCGCCACTCCCGGCTTTCCCTGTGCTGGGATTAAAGGTGTGTGTGACTGACTCAGCTGTTTATCTTTGTATTTAAGGTTTAAGAATTTTCTGAGCTGTCTGCCTAGGATTTGACTGTGTGCTCTTTCCCCAATATTTAAATTTTATTAGCTATATAACATATATCCACACTAATATAAACAAATATGGGACGGGGAGGAGAGAAGCTGGAGGTAGAATGGCGCATGCTCAGAATGCTGAGGTAGACAGAGGTTGTTGCCCAGAAGGGCCAATGAGATTTTTGTTCTCTTCCCTTTTTTCCTAATTACTAATTATTTTATTAAACTTTTGGGGGAGGGCAGATATGGAAGGACTGGGGAATGACTGAGGTTGGGATACATAATGTGAAATACCCAAAGATTCAATTAAAAAATTGTTATGAAAAAAATAATAAAGAATCACCATGGTCATGGTGTCTCTTTATAGCAATAGAAATGCTAAAACACGAACTGAGACATCTCTGACCATAAAAATATTATTTAAAATTATAAGGGCTTATGAGAAATGCCTGCTCTGCAATCATGAAGACTTGAATTCAGAGCCCCAATACCCCTGGGGTGTGAGTGTGGGGTGGAGCTCTGTGGCCAGCCAGTCTAGGCAGCGGGTGAGGGGTGAGTTCTGTCTCACACAAAACAAAAGGCAGTTGGAGAGATGGCTCAGAGGTTAGGAGCACTGACTGTTCTTTCAGAGGACCTGAATTCCCATCATCCACATAGTGACTTACAACCATCTATAATGACATCTGGTACCATCATCTGTATACTGTATACATAATAAATAAATAAATCTTAAAAAAAAGGCAAACGGGATGTGATTAAGAAAGACCCCTGACATCTGCTCCTAGCCTCTATGTTCATGTACACAAACACACATGAACATAAACATGTATACCACATACACATGCACAGACACACAGACAAAATTCAGTTGAATGTCCTATCTGGTGCACATTCTAGGCAGCTTCTTGACTAAGGCAAGTCCATCAGCTAAGCTCTGCAGTCAAGAAGAACCCTGGAAAGGTGGTCATTAGTGGTGAGTCACTCTTTAAAGTTGATTATAAGGATCTTTTTCTGGGATCCTAGAGCAAGTTCAACAAATAAAAGATAACTATGAGCAAAATACTACAATGTTTTAAAGAATTGCCTGATGTATTTATAGGCAACATCTACAAACACTCAAGATGAACCAATGATTCCTTTTTATTTGATAAAGCACTTATAATGTGCTCTCAGCACCCTCTAGTCTAGGAACGTCCTCTGAAAGACACTTACTTCTTCAAGCTCCCGCCAGCTGACAGGAATAACCGGCAATCATCCTGTGAGTGATAAACTGAGCTAACCACTGCTACTTCATTAAGACACAATCAAGTCTCTCCAACCCACTTACAGTTACTGACAGTGTAGCTCCATATGCCCTCAATAAAGAAGTCTCTTGTTTCCAAATTAGGTCTATGAATAACAAGGCCATTAAAGCTTGAAAGAAAAAAGAACCCAGAAATTACCATGTACATATACATCCTTTAGTCTCCAAAGAAAAGTATGTAACTTTGCCATAAATGGTTTCAACAAAGTCTTAGTTTATATATAACAGCAGTGAAAAGATTAATAAATGGAGCTGGGGAGATGGTCCTTTGGAGAAGGTACTTGCCACACAAGCATGAAGACTGTAGTACACATCTCCAACATCCACATAAAATCTGATCAGGGGTGAGCAGCCCAAGACAAGAGATCCAAGGGGAAGTGGGCTAGCTAGACTAAGCAGACTCCACAAGAGTTCAGAGAGAAACTCTATCTCAGTAAATAAAGTGGAGAGCAACAGAGGGTACTTTGCCGATTTCAGTCCTCTGAGTGCACACATATGTGCATATGCACACAAATTCAATCACACGTATACACATATATATTCTTCTCCAAATGGTTAATAAAGGAAATCCAAATACTATTCAGAGAAGGGAGAAAATTTAAAATTCTTCCTCTTTAACAGTAGACTGTAAGCCCAGGGTGGTAGTATTGGTAATATTATTATTTTTTTAAACCTTTATTTATTTATTTATTTATTTATTTATTTATTTGCCTTGGTATTTGCCTGGAACTGGAACTACAGACAGTTGTTAGCTGCCATGTGGGTGCTGGGAATCGAACCCGGGTCCTCTGGAAGAGCAGACGGTGCTCTTAACCACTGAGCCATCTCTCCAGTCCCCTGGTAATATTATTTTAAGATGTGCTATATTTGTTTCTCCTATGAAATATTTATTTTAATGGTGCATAGATGTGTTGCATTTTTTTTTTTTAACTTTATTTGCCTTGGTGTTTTGCCTGGAACTGGGAACTGGGAACTGGAACTACAGACAGTTGTGAGCTGCCATGTGGGTGCTGGGAATCAAACCCGGGTCCTCTGGAAGAGCAGACGGTGCTCTTAACCACTGAGCCATCTCTCCAGCCCCTGCTGCATTCCTTTATGCTGCATTTAACTCTGTAAAGTTTTGTTCCTTTGCCCATCTAAAACACCTGATTGGTCTAATAAAGAGCTGAACAGCCAATAGTTGGGCAGGAGAAAGGATTGGCGGGGCTGACTTGCAAACAGTGTAAATAGAAGAAGAGGAAGAGCAAGGAAAGAGAACAGGAGAGGAGGCACCAGGGGCCAGCCACTCAACCATCCACCAAGTGAGAGTGAAAATAAGGTGCACAGAAGTAAGAAAAGGAAAAAGCCCAGAGGCAAAAGAAACAGCGGATAATTTAAGAAAAGCTGGCCAAGCTGAGGCTGGGCATTCATAAGTAAGAATGAGACTCTGTGTGATTTATTTGGGAGCTGAGTGGAGGGACCCCCCCAAAGAGTAAAAAAAAAAAAAAAAAAACCCACATAATAATACACATCTGGAGAGGCTGAAGCAGGAGCACCCTTGGTGTACTATTCGAGTTACTATTGCTGGGATGAAACGCCAGGACCACAAGCAACTCTGGGAGCACAGGATTTATTTGCTCAGGCTTCCATATCACCGTTCATCACCAGAGGAAGTCAGGACAGTGGAGCCGGGCAGGAACCCGGAGCAGGAGCTGATGCAGAGGCCATGGAAGGGTGCCCTGGAACTCACTCTATAGACCAGGCTGGCCTCGAACTCATAGAGATCTGCCTGCTTTTGTTCCTTGAGTGCTGGGATTAAAGGTCTGTGCCACCACCACCAGGCCCCAGCCTGCTTTCTTATAGAACCCCAGAACCATCAGCCCTGGACAGGCCCTTGACAGTCAATCACTGAGTAAGAAAATTCTCTCCATGCTTACCAGAAGCCTTATCTCATGTAGGCATTTTCTGAAGTGAGGTTTCCTTGTCTCCTAGGACTATAGCTCATGTCAAGTTGACATAAAATAGCCAGAACACAAAGATTGAGGCCAGCTTGGGATACACAACGAGATCCTATCTCAAAACAAAATGAACCAAAACAAAGCCTGAAACTGGCTTCTTATGTCAGTAATTTTTTTTCTTTTGTTTTCTTTTCAGTGCTGGAAACAAAACTCAATGCTGGCACATGCTAGGTACACACTCCTTCACTGAGTCAAACCCTCAATTCCACGTTCCTGTTTTCCTTTGTTTTGGGTTTGGGTTTTTGTTGTTTGATAGATTTTCTGGTGTCCCACTCCACACTAAGATGAGACACTGCTCTGCAGTTCTGGCTGACCTCCCACTCACTGCAATCCTCCTTTCTCAGCCTTCCAATTCCAAGCATGACTCTGTTTACTTTTTTATTTGCGTATGAGGTATGGGCTTGCATGCACTCCTGGACCATGGCACACAGCACAAATGTGGTGCTCACATGACAATCTAAAGGAAGTTCTTTCTTTCTACCTTGTAGCTCCCAGGTTTGGTAAAAAGCATTTTTACCTGTTGAGCCATTATGTTTTTTTGTAGTGGTGGGGTTGTTGTTATTTTGTTAGTTTTTCAAGACAGGGTATTTCTGTGTAGCCCTGGCTGTTCTAGAACTCACTCTATAGACCAACCTGGCCTTGAACTCATCTAGATCCACCTGTCTCCATTTTTGCTACTAGATTGCTGGGATTAAAAGGTGTGTGTTGGGCTGGAGAGATGACTCAGTGGTTAAGAGCAGTGACTGCTCTTCCAGAGGACCGGGGTTCAATTCCCAGCACCCACATGACAGCTCACAACTGTCTGTAGTTCCAGTTCCCAGTTGCAGGCAAACACCAAGGCAAATAAATAAATAAAATTAAAAAAAAAAAAAGGTGTATGTCACTACACCTAGCTCCACTGTTTATTTTAAGTAAAATAGGCAGCTACACCCCTATTGCAACAACCCAGGAATTAAAAAAAAAATTAAAAAATACAGTGATTTCCACTTTCCACCAATGGCCAAGTTAGAAAAGAAAAAAATGCCAAAGTTAAGCCATTTTTTTTCCCCTCTTGTCAGGCAAGGTCTCATATATTTCAGGATGGCCTTGAAAGTTTCCTCCTGTCATCTTCCAAATGCTGGTATTACAGGAATACACCATCACACTCTGGTTCTGAATTAGCAAAATAAGGGAGATCCTAGTGAACAACAGGAACTGAGTAAGGAAAAGACAAGAAGTATGTGGAACAGTGTGAGACTGACTGAGGGACTCCAGTGGGTGTAACTAGAAAACCTCAGGTCTTACAGGGCAGTACTCAGTAGTAGAGTGCCCGCTTTCCTGCTGTGCATGCGCAGAGCCCTGGGAGCAAGTAAAGGAAAAAGCCAAGAAACAGAGACAGGGGTTTGTGTGTGCTCCTGTGGTGGGCAGGCGTGTGCCTGTTCATGTTTATATGGGCAGAGTTTCTCTGTCAAGACCACCAGCCCCCAAATAACTACACAGAGATTTATTCATTTTAACGCTCGACCAATAGTTTAGATTTGTTTTTAACTAGCTCTTGTAACTTAAATGAACCAATTTATAAATATTCACTTGCTGCCACATGGCTCATGGCTCCTTACCTCATTCTGTATATGTCCTGCTTCCTCTTATGGCTGGTGACTCTCTGCCCTTCTTCTGTCTGGCATTCTCTCTGCACCAAAAATCCTACCTCAGTACTGGCTGTCTACCTTCTTTAGTAAACCAATCACAGTGACATGGATTATCACAGTGTAAAGGAATATTCCACATTTCCCACTTTTTGTCTAAATAATAAAGGTTTTAACATAATAAAACTATAGACAATAAAAACAATTATCAGGTAAGAATTGCATTTACAATGTCCATTTCATTTGTATTTGACATATTTAGATTAAATACTTCATTATTTATCCATCTTTGTGAGTTTAAAGTTTTATACCTAATTTATTTTTTATCATAACTAAGGAAAACTTTAAGTCTAACCATTTAGTCTTTAACTCCATCAAAGACCCCAGAAGGTGTAATGTTATAGCAGGGGCATCTGGCTGCCTGGACAGCACCTAAAGTTACTATGTAACGTTGGGGCATCTATTTTTGGAATATAGACCTAATGTATCTGACAGACTTTCCTGAGAAGCAGGGAATTTTGAAGGACTGTCCTACCTTGTCTTGGAAAAGTTTGGCAGTCATTTTCTGTCATACCCTGCTGGTCCAGGTTGGACAGTAACTGTCAGCAATTGAGCCAAAGTTTCTTTGCCCAAATGGCTAGCTTTTGCCATAAAGAACTCCACATGGAGGTTCTGTGATGGTCATAATCCTTTTTTGAAATAGATTGGTGCTATCAGGATTAGACATGTCTCATTTAGGTTATTAAATACCTTAACTGCTATATTCTGTAGGCCATTGGGTGCCACCATGCTTGGCTAAATTCTGTGATGCTTTATTCTTCTTTTTCTTATTTAAATAAGAAAGTGTGTGTGTGTTTCTGCCATTGTGGTTGACAGAAGACAACTTCCAAGAGCTGGTTCTCACCTTCCATCTTGTGATGTCTCTCTCTCTCTCTCTCTTTCACACATGCAGAGGCAAGAGGAGGACATTGGGCATCTGCCTTTATTGATCTCTGCTTTATTCTCTTGATATAGGTGCTTTCATTCAACTGTTTTTCAGCTAGGTTGGTTAGCCAGAAAGCCCCAGGGATCCTCTATCCCCCTCCCCAGCACTGATCTGGTCACCTGATTACCTGGTCACCTGGTCACTAATCACCTGGATGGCTATAGCCAGCTTCATTCTTTTTTGTTGTTGTTGAATATATGTTGTTATAATTCTCCACCAATTGAAGAAAGTAAGTCATTAAATCACAGATATGAAACCATACAGTTGTCTTTAAGGATGATTTTTGGAGTAGATGATATTGACACAAAGTTGAATTACTAAGCCTGTGTGTGTCTCATCTCCACATCCCAGAGGTGAAGCTAGGAATGCAAAGAGTGAAAGTCCATTAGTCTCTGTCTTAAAAATCAAAAGTCAGGGCTGGCAAGATGGTTCATAGGGTGAAAGTAATTGCCACCAAGCCTGAGTTTGATCTCCAAGACCCATATGGTGGAAGAGAAGCTAATGCCTCCACACTGGTGCTATACAGAAACATTTCCATATCAATGTAGAACCCCGTGTTGAGAGACCACCCCCCAAAGACCACCAGGGAGCTGCATTCAGATACAAACATACAAGGGTCAGTTTATTCTTTTGGACAGGTTTGAACCAGGTTGAAACCCTATATTCTGACTTCCTGAATTCCTGGAGGAATTCAGCCCCCAGCTCAGGAGTGAGAGGGTTTTTTAAGAAAAAAAAAATACTTGGACTGGAAAGATGGTTCAGAGGTTAAGAGCACTGGCTGCTCTTCGAGAGGACCTGAGTTCAGTTCCCAGCAACCACATGGCAGCTCACAACCATCCATAATGAGATCTGGTGCCCTCTTCTTATACATAGGCATACATGCAGACAGAATACTGTATGTATAATAAGTAAACCTAAAAAAAAGAAAAAGAAAAAATATGTAAGTGAGGTGTTACTCGTCTTGGCATCTGGAGATTGGATAAAGGGATATAAAGTAGAGTAATTCTTGGAAACTATTGGTTAAACTTTCAGGTGCAAAACCAAGTTTGGGATCTATTGGCTGTTAGGCAAGTTCCTGAGATTTTTCCTAGATTCTTTTTAGACCTAGTTCCTGCTTTCAGGCACTAGATGTTCTAGAAAAATGATCTTCTCCTGAAATAAAGTTTTATGAAGGTAAATCTATGCCTTCACAATGAACACACACTAAATAAAAAAACAAAATGTAATTTAAAAAACAACAACATGGACTGGAGAGATGGCTCAGAGGTTAAGAGCACTGACTGTTCTTCCAGAGGACCTGAGTTCGATTCCCAGCATCCACATGGCAGCTGACAACTGTCTGTGGTTCCAAGATCTGACACTCTTGCAGGGTTATGTATGCAGACAAGGCACCAATTCACATAGAACAGAGATAAATATTTTTTAAAAAAAGAAAGAAAGAGGGTTGGAGAGATGGCTCAGCGGTTAAGAGCACCCTCTGCTCTTCCAGAGGACCCGGGTTCGATTCCCAGCACCCACATGGCAGCTAACAACTGTCTGTAGTTCCAGTTCCAGGCAAACACCAAGGCAAATAAATAAAAAAATAAAGTTTTTTTTTTTTTTAAAAAAAAAAAAAAGAAAGAAAGAAAGAAAACAACAACAACAACAATAGCACAGAGGTTGTGGTGCACATCTTTAGTCTATTTTATGTGCTTGGGAGGCAGAGGCAGGCAGATCTCTGAGTTTGAGGCCAGCCAGGGCTACAAGAAGAAACCCTGTCTCAAACAAATACACAACAACAAAAAGAAACAAGAGTATCTGGACTGTGGTTGTACACTCTTTTAATCCAACACTCAGATGCAAAGACAGGTGGATCTCTGTGAGTTTGAGGTCAGCCTGGTCTATAGAACTAGTTCCATAAAAAAAGAAAGAAAAGTAAGAAGGGAGGGAGGGAAGGAAGGAAGGAAGGAAGGAAGGAGACAGAGTAGCCTGGCTGGGCGTGACAGAACACTCCTTTATTCACAATACAAGTTGAAAACTGTGAGTTGAAGAGTTGAAGGCCAACCTGGTCTACATAGTGAGTCTCTTGACAGTCAGGGCTATGTAGGAAGACCTTGTTTTTTTTTTTTTTTTGTTTGTTTTTTTTTTGTTTTTTTTTTAAAGAGTAGTGGATAAAAACCATTTCAGACACCAACAGTTCTAACACAGCTCTGTGGAGGAGGATAAACAGCACCATGGAGAAGCAGCCAATCATATGCTGGGAAGGCTGGTCATGAGAGTAGAGATGGACCTACCAGAGGAAAGGGGCACCCAACTGCACAGCTCAGAAACTTGAAACCCATTCCTGGCTTTGTCCTGTGAAGGAACTGAAAGAAACCTCTAGTTACGGCACTCTGGGTTTCCAACAGAAGGAACTAGGCCTAGGGAACTAAACACTGAAAAGCAGAACTAACTGGTGGCTCAACCTTTGCCTTCCAAGTGCAAGCACTGAAGGAGGAGCCAGTTGAGTGACTGACACAGAGATCTGGGGTTTGGCCCTAACTCTTCCAACTGCTGGGAGATCTTGTACAAACCTTCAGCTCTAGAATCTCCAGTGTTGCATGTGTGAGGAAAGTAGATGGAGAAGTATCAGGGAGTTCAGGGGCAGCCTCAGCTGGGCTGGATTCCAGGCCAGGCTGGGCCATATAAGACTATCTAAAAAGGAAAGAAAAATTCAAATCATAAATCATTTCCATTTTGTTCTATTTGGTTTTTTTCCCTCTGTATATATACAAACATAGTTACAAATATTTGCACATTTTTTCTCAACTGTTTGACTAGAGGAACATCATATCCTTTTACTTCTTTTTCTACTGAAAACATTCTTTCATATAACCATAGCATTATACAACAACCAAGACCTCTAACAAAGATATCCAGCCATTTAATCCATGGTTCCTCTCCAGTTTTGTCAATTGTCCTAACATCATTAAGCTACTGTTTTTCCTGCTTCAGAATCAAATTCGAGATCATACATCAACTTTGGTTTTTGTAATTCTTTTTTTTTTTTTTTAATTTTATATCCTGATCCCAATTTCCCTCCCTTCTCTCCTTCTAGCCACCTCCCCATCTCCCCAAATTTGTGATTCTTTTGTCTCCTTAAATTTTGACCAGTCCCCCAGGCTCTTCTGTTTCCTGAACTTCACATGCTTCAACAGTACAGATCAGATATTTTATAAAATGGCTCTCAGTTTGGGTTTATTTGCCATTTGCTTGTGACTAGATTCGGTATGTGCAATTCTGATAGAATTACCACTGCAGCAATGCCATGTCCTCACTCTTTCTTCTCTTTTTAATTGTATGTATATAGATGTGTAAATATGCTGCTGCCAAAGGAGGTCTCGTGCCTAGACCTAGGGTTATAAAATAATGTACGCTGTGGGACCTGCTTGCTGGGAACCAAAACTCTGGAAGAGCAGCAAGTACTTGTTTTTTGTAGTTTTGTTTGTTTGTATGAGACAGGGTCTCTCTATGTAACCCTTGCTGTTCTGGAACTCAGCACATAGACCAGGCTGGCCTTGGATTTTGAATTCACAGAGATCCACCTATCTCTGTCTCCCTAAATGCTAGGATTAAAGGCAGGGCCACAGCAGGGTATCAGCAAGTGCTCTTTCCTGATGAGAAATCTCTTCAGCCCTCTCATTGCTTCTCTCTCTCTCTCTCTCTCTCTCTCTCTCTCTCTCTCTCTCTCTCTCTCTCTGTAGCCCTGGCTGTCCTGGAATTTATTCTGTAGACCAGGCTAGCCTTCAACTTAAAGTTCTGTCTTCCTCTGCCTCCCGAGGCCTGGGATTAAAGTTATCCTCATTGCTTCTTATAGTGGGCATATAAAGTCAATTTGTCCCAACATGAGGGATATTAGGTTTGATGATTTGGTCAGGAAGGTACTAGTGAGTTTTCTTCATTATTTTTGCTATATAAATTTAGTAACTAATGGAGAAACATACCTTGTAAATATCCAACTCATCAGCCTGTCATCCAGTGCTTCCAGCATCCATGGCTGAGTTCCTGCATCCCACTACAGCAGCGGTCCTCAACCTTCCAAATGCTGAGACTCTTTAACACAGTCTCTCATGTTGTGCTGACCCCTCCCCCCACAACATAGTTATTTTTCTTGCTACTTCATTACTGTAATTTTGCTGTTATGAATTCTAATGTCAATGTCTGTTTTCTGATGGTCTTAGGTGACCTCTGAGAAAAGGTTCAACCTTTCAGAAGGGCTGAGACTCACAGGTTGAGAACCATTGTACTAGACAGATTTATTATATTGTCAGGACAGACTTTCTCTTCTCCTGCACTTATATAGTTATGTATTTATATTATGGTTTAATAGATGTATTTTATTTCATAATTTATAACCCATAACTATTATTTTGATTAAAGCATGGTTTCTGAAACTCTTCTGAATCAATTTAAATAGTTATCAAGCTGGGCAGGAGTGGTGCACACCTTTAATCTCAGAACTCAGGAGGCAGAGGCAGGCAGATTTCTGAGTTTGAGACCAGCCTGGTCTACAGAGTCAGTTCCAAGACAGCTAGGATTGTTACCCAGAAACTCTGTCTCTAAAAACAACCATAACCATATAAACAAAACCAAAAAATTTACAAATTTCTAGGCCAGCAAGTTGGTCGGGCAGGTAAAGGTGCTTCCTGCCAAACCTGGAAGGCCAAGCTCTATTTTCAGGACCCCTGTGGCAGAAAGCAGTCTTGCAAACTGAATTCACTATGCAGCTGAAACTGACTCTGACCTGCTGATCTTCCATGCCCCCCCACCAAAGGCTGGGATTGCAGGCATGTGCCACCACACACAGCAAATGTTTTTATTAACATATTGAAATGTTGATGAGGATGGAAATATGGCTCAGTTGTTAAGAGCAATTGTTAATGTCCCGGACCCAGGGTCAGTTCCCAGCACTCACATGGCAGTTCACAACTATCCATAACTCTATTCAGGGGATCCAATGCTGTCTTCTAGCAGCTGGTACAAGCTTATACATGTAGGCAAAAACATAAATCTCCTTAGGCATAGATATGGTGCACAGACACACACGTAGGCAAAATGCTCATGCATTAATACTAAACATCAACAGCTAGGGTCTAGCAGTGGGTAAGTCTATAACAACTGTAAAGTGGATTCTGTGAGACAGATGTCTTTTACATGAGCACAGACATGTGCTTGTTCTGGCTTGTGTGTGGCAGTCGGAGGACAACTTAACAGAAGTCGGTTCTCTCCTTCCACCCTGTGATAGCCAGGCTTGGTTAAAGTGCCATCTCAATCAAGAACTGACTCAGTCTGTGTTTTGATGATAAAACTGTAATTCCTGTGCAACTAATGGTGTTGTGGTTTTATTTCCTATAGTAATACTACTAGGAAATGCTAAATACCAACCACGAATTAGTGATAATAGAATGTAATTTTTTCCTCCTTCCACATTGATGGACTAAATAACTTTTACTATTTTCTCCTGGACACCAAGAATGCCATTGTTTCTGTAAGAACCCAGTTTGGGATCACATTCTCATTCAAGTCCCACATTTCAGTCTTATCAATGGAGAAAAACTAAATAAGATTTAAAAAGGCACGGTTCTGAGCAAAAGCAGAAATGGCTTGAAGATACTCAAGTCATGCTGGGCAAGGTGGCAAAAGCCTTTAATGGCAGCACTCTCAAGGCAGAGGCAGGCAGATCTCTGGATTCTAGGCCTCTAGGCCAGCCTGGTCTACAGAGCTAGTAGCAGGACAGCAGGGACTCAAAAAACCAACCAACCAAACTAACAAAATACTCAAGTCAAGAGAGACCAGCCAGGAAGAATGTAGGGATCAGTGGAGAGGGGACCAGGGCAAGAGAGGGTCAATGAAACCAATCATATACAATTAGTAATGCATTTGTATTAATATTTTTAAGATTTATTCATTTATAATGTATACAGTATACAGAAGAGGATATCAGATGTCATTATAAATGGTTGTGAGCCACCATGTGGTTGCTGGGAATTGAACCCTGGTCCTCTGGACTAACAGTCAGTGCTCTTAACCTCCGAGCCACCTCTCCAGCCCTTGTATTAGTTTTTTAAAACTAAACTAAAATAAAAAGATTTCTGAGTCCCAGCTAGGCCACACATGCTGGTACACTCCAGTAATTCCTGTACTTGTACTTAGGAGGCAGGAAAATTAAGAGGTGACATTCATCCTTAGCCACGTATCAAGTAGAAGGTAGCTTGGGTTGCATGAAATCCTGCCTCAACTGCCTCAAAAAAAAAAAGAGAAAAAAAGAAAAAAAAAGAAAAGAAAAGGCCAGACAGTGATGGCTAACACCTTCAATCCAAGCCATCGGGAGGCAGAGGCAAGCAGATGCCCTCAAACTCAGAGGTCGGCTTGCCTCTGCCTCCCGATGGCTTGGATTGAAGGTGTTAGCCATCGCTGCCTGGACTTTTCTTTTCTTTTCTTTTCTTTTCTTTTTTTTGGGGGGCAGTGCCTTCTGAAATAACTAAAGAAATTGAAATATTAAGAATTCTAGTTTAGCTGGGTGTGGTGGTACACTCCTTTAGTCTCAGTGCTACGGAGACAGAGGCAGGAGATTTGTGTGAGTTCCAGGACAGTCAGAGGTGCATAGTGAGACCCCATTTAAAACCAAGCAAGCGAACAAAGCACACAAAGCAACAACAGCAAGACAGGAGGTCGAAGGCAAAGGAGAAAGACACCTCCTATCAGCTTCTAGTCTCTGTACACACGCACTCACTCGAAAATGCACACACACTTGCACATATACTAACACAGAATATAGACACCAAAAAGCAGTTTTGGTCTCACAGGCTGAGGATACAGTTCAGCTTATCTGAGACCTGGTCTCAAATAAAACAACAACAACAACAAAATCCCAGTTTATCTGGAAGTGATAATGTCTATCTGTGATAGAAGGACTTGGTAAGGTTGAGGTAGGAAGTTTGCCATAAATTCAGTCAGGGATATACTGAGTTCCGGGTCATTCTGATCTACAGAGTGAGACCCAATTGAAAGAGAGGGGAGAGGGGGAGGGGCA
Organism: Sigmodon hispidus; assembly: GCA_004025045.1. Taxonomy (NCBI): domain Eukaryota; kingdom Metazoa; phylum Chordata; class Mammalia; order Rodentia; family Cricetidae; genus Sigmodon; species Sigmodon hispidus. Next base: position 57,192 of record PVIH01013217.1, read on the forward strand.
GAGGAGAGGAATCCAGATTTCTAGCTATCTGAGCCTTGGAGTGTATGCCTCTATCCTAGACTCAGACACCTTAGACACCTTAGATATAAAGGTTAAGATCAGCTTGGGTTACACAGTAAGATTCTGTCTCAGAGGAAGCATTCTCTAGCACTTAGCACATATGGATCCATGAGTGCAATGCCCAGCATCTAAATAAATGAGTAAATGCCCAGCTTGGACTCAAAACCCACATAATGACCTGCTCAAAGACAGGCTGGGCTCCCATATGAGACAGCCGATGACTTGTCATTTTGTAGTATTTTCCTATAAATTATACTTTTTGTATGGAGGAGGTCTGTGCATTTTCATGTGTATGTGGGTGTATGTGCGTGCACTCCTGTAGAAGGCAGAGTTCCTCAGGAGCCAGCCATTCTGTTTTTGAGACAGAATCCTTCCTCAGTGTGACCTTGTGTTCAATATTATGCCACCAGCTTTTCCCTGCTAGCACTGAGATTACAAGGGTTTTTCCCATGCCTGTTTTTTCCATGTAGATTTGGGGGGGGGGTTGAACTCAGCTCCTCATTGCTTCGGTGGCAAGATATACTAGCTGAGCTATCTTCCCGGTTGTGTGTGTGTGTGTGTGTGTGTGTGTGTGTACATGTGCTACAGCACACATCTGAAGTGTGAGGATGACTAGCTGGAGATGGTCCTCTCCTTGCACATGTGGCTTCCAGGAATTCAAGGCCAGTCTTCAGGTTTGGAAGACAGCACCATTACTTGCCAAGTGCTCTCACTGCTAGCCCGCCCCCTTGCTCACCTTTCCTTTTGAGAGTCTCACTCTTCTTGTAGGATACTCTTACATTGTATAAAGATACATTGCTGTAATTGCTTAATAGCTAGTCAGGAAGTTGAGGTGAGATTTCCAGAGAGAGAACTGAAGAGGAAAGGGAAAGAGGAGTGTGGTGTACAGAAACCAGAAAACAGGGAGAAGGAACAGGAGGTACAGATGGAAGAGAGGTAGCCCCAAGTGACAGAACGGAGATTATTATAAACGGGTTAATTTAAGTTACAAGAGCTAGTTAGGAACAAGCCTAGGCTATAGGCTGAGCTTTCATAATTAATAAGTCTCCATGTTGTGATTTCCCAAAGGAAAGTTCTAGTACCTACCCTGCAGCCCAGGCTGGGCTTGAATCACGACAACATCCTGCTTCAGTCTCCAGAGTGCTGCAACTGCAGACAGGAGCCTGCTCAGTCTTATAATGCGATTTCCCTCAAGAATCACACAGTGCTACTTCTCCCCAGCTCAGGACGCTGCAGAAACCACAGCAATTTAACTCTGTCTCCAGGACACTGTTGAGTCTCAATGTAATAATAACATACAAGAGTTCTGGAAATTATCCCTAGATTCAATAAGAAAGAATAGATTTTCCTATGTAATTTTTTCATTTTTCTTAAGAAAGACAATGTTCTTGACAGTCTTCTAATTTAACTTCTGAATTTAAATGTTAGAAATGAAACAGGTTTGAGCTGAAAACCTAGTTGCAGCATCTTCAGTACAATCCCAGAGAGCAATGGTTTAGAGCAGGAGCCCAGTGGATCTGCAGAAGCCTGTAACGTCACATGGTAACTGTAATATCAGCACTCAGGAGCTTAAGGCTGGAGGATCGATGCAAATTTGAGGTTAGCCTTAGCTACTTAAAGTGAGTTCTAGACTAGTCCCAATTATAGAGTAGAAGTTACACAAAGCTTTCTGAATTGGTCAAAAAGTATTTAGATTTTCTTAGCTGGGCGTGGAAGCCCATACCTTTAATTCCAGCACCCAGAAAGCTACAGAAAGAATATTGTCCTAAATTTGGCTTAGTGTTTGTCATCTGAACATGAGGCAGAAACAGGAAAATTATGGAAGTTTTCCCAACCACCCAGTCTAGCTGAATTGCCTTTAGATTCAATTAGTTTTTTTTTTTTTTTTAAACTTTATTTATTTATTTATTTATTTGCCTTGGTGTTTGCCTGGAACTGGAACTACAGACAGTTGTTAGCTGCCATGTGGGTGCTGGGAATTGAACCCGGGCCCTCTGGAAGAGCAGACGGTGCTCTTAACCGCTGAGCCATCTCTCCAGCCCCAGTTTTTATTTAACTTTAGGTTCAATAGGAGACCATGTTTAAGAAAATAAGATGGGGGGCTGGAGAGATGGCTCAGTGGTTAAGAGCACCGTCTGCTCTTCCAGAGGACCCGGGTTCGATTCCCAGCACCCACATGGCAGCTAACAACTGTCTGTAGTTCCAGTTCCAGGCAAAACACCAAGGCAAATAAATTAAAAAAAAAA
>PVIH01013218.1:0-59508 GCA_004025045.1 Sigmodon hispidus
ACAATGTGGCTTCTCTTAGGAACACAGTAGTACAGACCCTATAGCACAATGTGGCTTCTCTTAGGAACACAGTAGTACAGACCCTATAGCACAATGTGGCTTCTCTTAGGAACACAGATGCTCTCATGCTTTGGTCTGGTTATTCAGTAAAGGAAACATTACTTAAGCACTAACACTGTGATGATTCCCATGGCTGATTGGAGAACAAAGGTGACTCTCAAATAACTAAGGAGTAGATCCTGTACGAAAGGGCAGATGTGCTAGACAAACAGCTGATTCGTGTTCATTTGGTTCTAGATCTCACTGAACTACTCAGTGAGGTGCACAATTTCAGTCTAATGAATTGTTTATTTCTGGAACTTTCCTTTGAGTGTTTTCTTGTATCGCAGTTGATGGAGAGTAACTGAAAACCTTGGAGTATGAGGTAACCTGCAGTCCCCTTCAGGGCTTGGTAGGAGGGAATTTCTTTTATAGAGAGGAATAAGCCTATATGTGAGAAATTAAATGAAGGAGTGCATGTTAGTAATAGATTAGAGAATGTTGCTACCCAAAGCCAGCCTGTTCTCTGGGGTCACTGTCCACCTGTTCAGCCTGAGGGTGCCCTGAATTTCAAACATCTGGAAGGACAAATCTTGACCAAAGGTTGCTTTCAAATGCATTTTGTTTTGCTTGGCCAGCAGTTGGGCCAGTTAATGAAAGCGGAATGTACTTTGTAGTCTGTCGTTCTGTGTCGTGAACTGAGTTTCATCTAGAACTTCTGTGTCGTGAACTGAGTCTCATCTAGACCCTATGGGGAAAGGTCATTCCTTGTTGTACACAGAGGTTGAGAGTGAGGGTCTCCACTGTCGCTCTGTCCCAGCATCTCTGGTAAAGACCATTGTCCCAACTAATAAGGAACAGGATGAAGACAGGCTCTTTCCTTCCTCTAAGAATGTTCTTTATCTGTTATAACCACATTGTCTGGCCATACAGAGAAGGAGGTGAGAAAATGTGATCTTAATATCAGGAGGCTTTTAGATCATTTCTAAGGAAGAAGGGACAAGGTATTAGAGAAGCAGTTAATACTGGTATTTACTAGTTATAGTAAGTACCAAATATGAAAACACCAGCAGTAACAGAATGCAAAGAAACAGGCCAACTGTTTTCAGGACACTCAGTATGTATAGTCATCACATTCTCATTTCTTCAAACAGTTTCAACTGTTTAGCCCAGACTAGCCAGGAAAACATTATGAAGTCCAATATGGCCTCAAGTTTATAATCCCTCTGAGCCAGCTTCCCAAGTACCAAGATTATAGATACACACCCAGCACACTTGGTTTGACATTTTTTTTAAATCAGGATTCATTTACCTCCACTTCTTTTTTTTCTGAAAATTTTGAGTAATGAATATGGCATTATATTGAATGTCGTAATTTATTAAGCTTTTTCTATTTCTAGTTTTGTTCTCTTTCATTGGTTCTAAAGCTAATTCTTTATCTTATCTTGAGCTTAGCTTAGATGTAACCTCTGGCCACCCCCATTCTGTGACTCTTCACCCTGTTTATCTTGCTTTGTTTTTCTTTCCATTGTTGATCTTTTCAGAACTTACATTATTTTGCAACTGGGCTGAGGCTTGCTTCCCTATTAGCATATCAGGTTTCCCAGGGCAGTTTTGCTTACAGCTAGCTGTTAGGTCCCTTCCTTAGAACTTGTACAAAGTAGATGCTTGGAACATGTTTGATTTTTTTGTTGTTTATTTGTTTGAAATATGTGATGTTTGGGTATGTACACATGAGTGCTGTGTCAAGAAGTTCAGAGATACTGGATACCCTGAAGCTTGAGCTATAGGCACCTGTGAGCTGCCTAACATAGGAACTTAGAACAGAACACAGATCCTCAAAAAGAACAGCAAATGCTCTTTGCTACTGAGCCATTTTTTTCTAGCTCCCAGCTTCATGAAATTTGTTTTGTTTGGTTGCTTGTTTTGTTTGGGATTTTTGGTAGCAGAACAAACAAAAGTCATCAATCAAGGCACTTTAAAAATATTTTGGTAAAAACAGCCAACCTGTGGGTTGAAGCCAGGAATGCAAGCCTAATAAGCCTCGGGTGCTGTCCTATGCCAGTATGGAAGCCTCTGTGTTGGTCTTTTAGAACACTTGCAAGGACTCTGGGTTGATAGAAGCTACTGTGTGTTACTAAATTCCAAATGAATTACACTTGGGAGTCACTAGGATGTTAGATTAAATACATAGGTGAACAGCAAATGGCTATAAAAAGGATTAAAGATAGCCCAAAAGATAATTTACCCCTGAATCCATAACATTCTAACACTCCACAATCATGAAGTTCTAACCAGCCTCACACAATCTCTAACATTACGTTCCTTTTTTTTTTTTTTTCTTGGAAACTTCAGTTCACAGCTGAATGAATGAGACAAATTTTCTTTCTATACCAAGTAGCATTTCCTTCCCTCCCAGATGGTAGTAATAACACTGATATTTTTGCCAAGCAATAAAATAAAACTGACAAAGTGACACTTCCTTTGAGTAGGACCCACACACTTGGGTAGGAGTCTTTCTACTTTCAAGTCAGGGGTTTTGTTAAGCAAGATGAGTCATTCTCAGTGCTTGAGCCTCTTTCTCAAGCCTTAGGAAAAGCCAGAGGGCCTGGGTAACTGGTTAGACTCATTGCTGGGAAGCTTCTATTGAACATGTGATCTCTTAGACCTATAGAGGCCATAGGACCTGAGTCGGAGGCTTGGATGCAAGTTTCCCAGCCTCCCCCAAACTGGTATGTGTTTAACTTAAAATCAGTCATTTGGCAGTTACCTTTTGTCTGTCTCAGCTGGAACACCAGTGAAGCTTTGTGGGTTTTGTTGTTGAATTCTAGCACATGGCAGGAACATAAGAACTATGAAGCTATTATAAGCTTTATTCATCCAGGTTTCTTTGGGACCTCTCTAAGCCATGAAGAGGAAAAGGATTCTTCACTGTGTTTCACACCAGAGTCTCCAATAAGGACTAAAAAGAAATAGATGCATTTTTAGGACTCTGTTTGCACAGGTGTTGTGTACACATGTGGGTGGAGGTGCACATGCATTCAGCAGTCAGAGGACAACCTCCAGAGCCACCCACCGCTTTTTATTTTTGAGGCAGAGTCTCTCATTGATACGGAGCTCACCACTAGGCTATGCTGGCTGATCAGGAAGCCCCGGAGATCTGCATGTCTCTATTTCCCCAGTACTGGAATTACAGGTCTACACTACCAAGGCCAACATTTTTTTTTTAAATGTACATTCTAGAGATCCAACTGACCTCATCAGTGGGCACACATGTAACCAATTGTGCCATCTCTCTGAGTCTAGGTAGAAATCCTTTTCTTCCTCATCAGCTTTTTTTTTTTTTTTTTTTTTTTTTAAAAAAAAAAAACAAAAACAAAAACCTTTCTTTTACAAGATTAATGTTTTTCTGTTTAGATTGTAGATGAAATCTTAAAGATTAATGAAGATCCCAGGGTGCATGGCCTTGCCCTTCAGATCTCTGAGGATTCATTGAGCAACAAAGTTCTCGATGCTTTGAAGCCAGAAAAAGATGTGGATGGGTAAGAAAATATAAAAGAAAATATTCAATCTTAATGCTAAGTATTATCTGTGGTGATTTCCCCCCCTAAATTTCTCATTTTTACAAGTCTGTCAGTAATTGGTTTTAAAATAATTTTAAATAGCATAAGAGATTGAGAAGTTTTATAGTTCTGTGAACAAAAGTCATGTATCATGGAAAATACACATCTCTTTGGAGATAACCCTGTACTATTGTATCTACTCCTCAGACTCTTATCTTTCTGAATCTTTAGCTAGGAATAATCTTTCTTGGTTAATCCCACCAAACAGTGAAGAAAACCCTGGGACCTGATTCCACAGGAGCCTTAAAGCCTCCTTTACTCCTAGACTGGTTGAAAAAACAAATAACAACAAATGCTTTTATTCATGACACAAGTTTCTGTTTGGTTTTTTTTAAGACAGGGTTTCTCTGCATAGCCCTGGCTGTCCTGGAACTCTCTCTGTAGTCCAGGCTAGCCTTGAACTCAAGAGATCCACCTGCCTCTGCATCCTGAGTGCTGGGGTTAAAGGTGTGTGCCTCCACCGATGCCTGGCTCTAGTTTCTAATTAAGTTTTGAGGTGGGGAAGGATTTGTGACCATTGGGTGTTTTGTGAAATGCCATGATATGATGTAAGTATCATAGGATAGTGAATGCCAAGAGCCTGCAATGGAGGAACACTGTGTTTTCTGGGGAGGAAACACTCCATTTTCTTATACTGAAGCATGGGAAGTACTTTTATGTGTCAATGAAACAATAGGGTGTATTTAAGACTGTAAGGTTGTAAACAGATTTATAAAGTTAGATTTCTGTCTAGTGTATCATTCAGCAGCTGAATTGAGAACTTGATACCTCACTGAACTACACTGGTTTCTTCAGCTCTATTCTTTCTTTATGACCAGGGGTAGACCCAAAGAAGGGTTTGAACATTGTTTTTAAGGGCTGGGGTGTAAGTAATTTAGTGAAACAGTGTGTACATAAGTAAGGCACTGAGTTCTCCTAGAGATGGATGCATGGATGGATAGATTAGATGGTTGGATGGATGGTAAAGCCTCCAATTCTATAGTAATCATAAATGGAGAAGACTCTATAGTGAACCAGAAAGGCCCCAGGTAAGAGGATATAGTTTCAGACCTTTCATACAAGGGCAAAATCATGGAAAGCTTCTAAAAGTCTTTATCATATTACTACATTGGGTAGAGTACATCATCTTAGCAAACAGTTTAAATTCTTTGTTCTAATTTGAGTGGGAAAAGGTACACCAAAGCCACTGATAACACATGTGTGGTTCCTTGTTTTCCCTTAATTTCCCATGAAAATAAACACCAAAGCCAAGAAGTCAACCTCTGAGTCTCTGGAGTGATAGACTCAGACCTGAGTTCTAAAAGTAGATTGCAGCCTGTCAGGGCACTGCACCATTGCAAGTGTCTCTGGAGGTGGGACCTGCAGCTTTGCATGGCCTTGACTGCATCCTACTGAACTTCCTGCACTGGTCAAGCAGGAGAAGCTCACGTCTTGCCTTGCTGGTATTTGGGACTGATGCTGTACACCACTGGATGACTTGTGATTCACGTGTCCTTTCTTTCTGATTCAGGGTCACTGATGTCAACCTGGGAAAGCTGGCCAGAGGCAACGCTCCAGAGTGCTTTGTTTCACCACTGGCCAGAGCTGCACTGGAGCTTGTTGAGAAATCAGGTCTGCTGATCTCTTCTAGAATAATCTGTTCTGAATATTGGGGGTTTTTTGTTTGCAGTGGAACTTGTTGAGAAATCAGGTCTGCTGATTTTTTCTTCTGGAATAATCTATCCTGAGTATTAGGGTTTTTTGTTTGTTTCTTAGTGAAAATTTGTTACTGGCAGATTCTAAATGAAGCATACAAGAGAAATGCTATTTTCTACTTACTGCTCATTAGATAATTTGTTAAAATAATGACTTGTTGAAGTCTTGAAGTGCTATTTAATGTTGACTTTATTTCTCTCAGTTCTCATTTAGGGATGTAAATAGACTAACTGAAAGCATTTTCCAATAAATGCAAATGAGCTGAATGTTAACATTTTAAACATTAGGTTTTTTTTCAAGAAGCAATCAAAATAACCACAGCAAAAACATTTCCTAAGTCAGCAAACTTGTCACTCCATAGGTATAGATAAGTCTCACATTTAAAACTGACATGGCCAAGCAGGTGGTGTATTTATCAGTTTCTGGCCCAGCTGGTATGGACCCGCAGTTCTGTAGCCACTCAGTTGCAAATAATCACACAAAGGCTTATATTAATTACAAGCTGATTGATCTAGGCTCAGACTTATTGTTTTCTAACTCTTATACTTTAGGTTAACCCATATTTCTACTTTTGTTTAGCCATGAGGCTTGGTATGTTTTTGCTCAGAGCAGCATTCTCATCCTGCTTCCACTGCGTCTTGTTGTCCGCCCCTCTGCTCTGCTATTTCCCAGAATTCTCCTAGTCTGGTTGCCCTGCCTCAACATCCTGCCTAACTACTTGACTAATCAAAGTTTTATTAAACCAATGTCTACAATGACAAATGTTTGCTGTGTACAAAAACATAATCCCACAGCAAGGTGGATTTTGTATAGAGATCCCAGGTGAGATGTATTAACAAGTAGGTCTGCTTCAGTAGCCGGCACTAATTACTCTTATTCTTCTTTTGACCACATATTCCTATGCCAAGAAAGTAAAGACAAATGATTGATCTTTTGTTATTGAATCTAATAATTACTGTAGAACAGCCCATGTTTTTAATGGCTTCCTAACTAAGAATACAGAAGCTCAACTTTCTTGGCCCCAATTTGAAGAGAGCAAATACCCCACCCCAAGAATGCAACAGTCAAAATTCTGGAAACATGTGGTAAAGTTCATTAACATATGAACTTCCAAGATGTCACTTTTAGTCAGCAGCCATCAGTATTAGCTGGTGAATTTCATCATGTTGGCCTTTGCCAAAAGTTCTTACAGGCCAATTACAGCTGGTCTTATATTTGTAAGGAACCATAGAAAGAAAATGAGCAGAAAGACTTAGAGCCATAGGGCACGAGAGGAGCATCTGGTTAGTCACAGCTTTCTCTCCCAGCACATGGTCGGTGCACTGTGTTGCTGAGACAGCCATGTTCTATTTGCTTGTTTTTCTTTGCTTTCATTATTATTTCAATGAATATTTTATTTTGATCAAACCCACCTCTTATTCATCACCAGTTTCTTAGACCCCTCCATCTCAATATCCTTTGCAATTTATGTTCTTTAAGAAAAGAAAACCCACTGACTGCAATTACTGTTGCCTAAATGTATATGGGCTGTCGACTGTCTGTAGCTTCTCAACCAGAAGTGGGGCCTTGTGGGCCCCATCCATGCTGAAATGATTACTAGACTGGTCTTGTGCAAGCAACCACAGCTCTTGAGAACTCGTGAACAAAGCTGTATGTCACATCTAGAAGATTCTGTTTTGCAGGACTTCTCTGTGACCTCTGTTTCTTACCATCTTCCCACTTCCTCTTCTGAGGGGTTCCCTGAGAAAAGCCATATTTTAAAAGATGTTCTGTTCTTAATTCAGTTCAAGTTATCTGGGACGATGCTCCTGAGGTGTGATTTTAATGCTGAGTTTTCATTGGTTGATAGGAGTCACCTTGGATGGAAAAAAGGTCTTGGTGGTGGGGGCTCGTGGGCCCTTGGAAGCTGCCCTGCAATACCTTTTCCAGAGAAAAGGGTCCATGACAATGAGTTCTTCATGGGCAACATCTCAGCTCCAAGGCAAGGTAGGTCTCACTTGCGACTCTATGACCTTGAACACTATATTAGAAAAGAAGAAAGGCTTGTGTATGGGAATGTGTAAAGTGAACACTGACCAAGGAGATGGTGAAGATTATGAAAAGCAAAGCCTGTCACTGTGGCTCATTCTCACAGTCCCAGCATCTGGAAACCTGGTACAGTAGTTCAAGGCCAGACTGGATTGCAGATGAGACCGTATCTTAAAAAGAAAACAGAACAAAATAGCAAAGCACAATTATTAATATGAAAACGAATGTCTATGAGAGATCATTAATAGAGCCCAAAGTTGTTCTTGGGGAAGATTAGAAAGCCCAATTAGCAAAATAAGACAAAAAGAGCATCAGCTGATATCAGGAAGAACAAGACCCCAACTCCCATTCTGGTTTCATATCTGTTGCTGTAACAAACACGCTGACAAAGAACAATTTAGGGAAGTGGGGCTTTGCTTGACTTCCATCAGATTGTAACCATCACTATGGGGAAGTCAAGGCAGGAACAAAAAGTGTGGAACGCAGTCAAGAGCAAAGAGAATGAATGGGTCCTTCATTCATTCTTGCTTGTCTTCTGCTGGCTTTCTCTTCCTACGCTGTCCTGGACGCCCCTCCTCCCTTCTGCCTAGGGAATGGTGCTACCCACAATGGGCTGAGTCTTCCTACATCAAGACTACATTTAAAAAGTGAAAGGGTAGTCACAGATGAGGGGTGATTACAGCAAACATTTAGCTGGTGACTGCTGTCTCGTAAAAGACTTAGGAATCAATAAGACAAAAATAATCGATGGAAAAAGGCAGATGTCCATTCGTGGACATGTGACAAGTCAATGGCATGTAAAAAGCTACCCGGCTCTCTATGATTTGTTCTCACTAGCTATGCCAGCAATAAGTAAATAGTGGCAAGCATAGATACTGGCAAGCTTGTAGACGTCCAGGAGCTGACTTATTGCTGTAAGAACTGCAAAGTGAAATACGCTCTTTGAAAAGTCCTTTAATAGAGGTTAAGGTGCTTTTGGACTCTGGAATTTTCCTGTGTCTATTTCATAGACAAATTCTTGAACATATGAACAAGAAGACATGAATGGGGGCTGGGGAAATGGCTCAAAAAAAGCAATTGCCTAATATATGCATGGCCCTAGCTATAATCTCAGCACACAAAATAAAAGGAACACACACACACACACACACACACACACACACACACACACACACACACACGGAGGGGGGTGAGGAGGCACATATGTGTGATATAAAACAGGAGCTCTGAAGAGGTGTACTAGGGCAAGATAGGAAAGAAGGAAGTCCAAGAGGACACCTTTCCTTATTCTGTAGTAAAATTATTCTTGTTTCATTTTTCTTCATCAAAAGCTCAGATTTGGTGTTGGAGAAATGGCTTAGTGGATAGGATCACTTGCTGAGCATGCAAGAGGACCTGCGTTTGGAACTTCAGCACCCATTTGAAAAGCTGGACATGTTCACACACACCCATTACTCAGTGCTAAAGTGACAGAAACAGGATTTTGGCAGCCGCCAGCCTAGTACAATTCCGTAGAGACACCATCTGGAGGGAATGTGGCTGAGTCATGAAGCAGGACAGATATCCAGTGTTCCCCTCCAGCTGAATATAAATGTGGATGCACACACACGTGTGCACTAGCATGGGAATTTCTGTCGTCCTTGACATTACTTTGAGAGTGGAGTCTAAAGCCTGATTCACCCTTCACCCTGGGAGGGAGGAAGGAATGAGGTGCCCTCCACTGTCCCTTGTCATCCCCCCAACTCACACACTGAGGACTTTCCATCTCAGCCTTTGTTCCTGTCCTGTTCTCTCTGCTTTCTCTCAGAGTCAGGCTTGGGGATTCACCTCAGTGGGATCTTTTCTAAGGCTGTTAGTTTGATGGCCAGAGGAGACAGTTGGTGGATGGCAAGCTACCTGGCTTATAATTCGCACCCAGTGGGTTGGAACAATCGATCTTTTAATTCTCTGTCTTCTTTCATCCCTGCCTTTGACTTACTGAATTCCACGTGTTATATGTTTAATATTTAATGTTTTGAACAAGGGGATGCATGGATAAAAAATGAGACTTTATTCATAATGATAAAGAATGTTAAAAAATGTTTTATGTTTATTGAGTAATCATACTGAAAAAAATGCTAAGCATTTTTTGCTTGAGTTTATTTATGTCCAGGTTGGGTGAATGTAAATAAAATAATATTATAAAGAGGGAGAAGGTAGATATGTAGCTTGGTTGGTAGAGTGATTGCCTTAGCATGCATTGAGCCCTGGGTTCAGTCCCCAGCACAGCATGCCTAATGGTGCCTAGGTGCAATATTAGTACTCTGGAGGTGGAGGCAAGAATGTCAGAAGTACAAGGTCATCCTGAGCTAGAGAATCTGTCTCGAATGAAAAAAAGGAAGCACTGCTATTCATGCTGCTCATGAAGAATCAGTCTAGAGTATAAGACTGAAGTATAAAACTGGAAAAAATAGCAAGCTATCAGCGCTTGAGTTAGTTAATGGTATTTGTCAGCCATACTCGGAGCAAGGGCAAAGTCCTATATCTGAGTAGTTTGGGGAAGAGGAGCTGACTATTTGCATTTAGAAAGAGATAGAGAAGGAACTTGGGTACAGTGACATAGCCTGTAACCCCAGTATTGAAGAGACTGAGTCAAGAAGACTAGGTATAACCAGTCTTCAACCTGGCTACATAGTATAGTATTTGAGCTTAGGGGAATCATTTATTTATAAATTTTAATTGAGATTTTAATAGTCATTTATAATTTGACTTATTTTTTAACATTACTAGAGCCTCTATTTTAAAGAAGAAGTATGTATTTCTTTTTTTCTTTTTTATGAGTGCTTGCCTGCATGTATGTCTGTGTGTTGCGTGCATGTGGTACCTGAAGAGGCCAGCAGAGGTCCTTGGATCTCTAGGACTGGAGTTACAGATAGTTGGGAGCCTCCATGTGGGTGCTGGGAATCAAACCTAGGTCCTTTGGAAAAGTACAAGCAGCCAGCACGCTCAACTGCTATCCTTCCATTTCCAAATATTTGTTTGTCTTGGGAAATTGATTCAAAATCAGGAGTGGCACCATCGGCGTGTTTTCTTAATGTGGAAAATGAATGCTCAGTATGTACTATTATAATTATTATATCTTCCCCTGTCTGAGATACTGTATAAAGCTTTTCATTTTTAGAAAACAGCAGTGAACAAACATACCAACTGTGACAATTATAGCAGAGTCTTGTTTGGAAGTTTTAGTTGACTGTGTCTGTGAAAGGGGAGCTGACAGTATTCAGTAGAAAATCCCCAGCAAGCCACGCATGAGACTGTATCATCCCAAGTAGGGCAACGAACTCCTGGTCCTTCTGCACTTTCCTTCTTTACCCTGCCTGAGGTAAATTATCTCTGGCCTAGCTTCACAGTGTGAGCTACCTACCTGTTGGTCACTCAGTAGCCCTTTGGGAGACACCAGATCTAGTGGGGCAGCGGGGCAGTTCCTGCATACAGCTGACCTTTGCTTTATTTAGTACAGATCGATCCCCAAAGCATAAAAGTAGTGAAGCTGATACTTTGAATAAGGCAAAGAAGCTGAAAGAGAAACTAAACAGCTTCATTTGGGTGAAAAACTGAAAGTTATGAGTGTGCATGTGTACCCATGAATATTATAAATGGAATCAGTATCATCTGGCTTCCAGCACCCACTAGGGGGTGTTAGAACATACTCCTGTCTGGAAATAATGGGGACTGCTATATGCTGAATGACATCTAAGAATACATATTACTCATGGTAAAAGGTAAGAAATGAGAGGCATTGGGATCCTACGTGGAAGGAAGGCATGGGTCTCCACCCATAGCTGGAATGGTGTCTTGGCAGATTTTGTGTACTGATTTTAAGACAGTTTGGAAATGTAGTCTTGGAAGTGAATGTTTTTAGTAGTCGCCACATGGGGGCAGCCTACTCAAGAATATTCAAGAACAATATTTTGCCCCAACCTCTCTCTCTCTCTCTCTCTCTCTCTCTCTCTCTCTCTCTCTCTCTCTCTCTCTCACACACACACACACACACACACACACACACAGAGAGAGAGAGAGAATCAAACCTTGTGTTTGTTTGGTTTGGCACCCAACTGAGCCACAACCCCTATTTTACACTTTAAAATCTTGAATTTTGGGTTTGGAAGCACAAGTGGAAGAGGAAAATAAGCCTTGCCCTGTGCTGAGCAGCTGTGGTGGGAAGAGAGGGTGCCTTCTCTGAAGCTGAATGTTTTCACAGCTGCCCGGAGACTTTGGCTGCTTGTATCTGTATTTTTGAAAAACAAAGACATTTTTTTAAAAGTATTTTTCTTATGAAAATAAATCACCTGAACTCTTTTGTGGGATGAAGTGCATCCCGACTCTGAAGGGAAGACTCCATAGTTGTGGTTTTTCTAGAGAATATGGAGATGATAAACGTTCCTGTTTTCGCATATCTAAAAAGCTCTGCTTAATAATTATTATGCATTTTTTCCTAATTTCTTTACATTACAGTGGTATTATCATGAGTCTGAGACACTTGATTTTAGCTAAGAAGTGACACTATCATGATTTTGTCGCTTATACTCGTTTGCATGGGTGCTGATGTGTGTGTGTGTGTCTTTGTGTCTGTGTATAGGTGGATGTGTGTATGCCAGAGCACAGCCTCAGATGTCATCCTCAGTAGCTGTCTGCTGTGAGATGAGGTCTGTCACTGTCCTGGAGTTCACCAAATAATCTGTGCTCACTGACCAGTAAGTCACAAGGATCTGCCTGTCTCTGCCTCCTCAGTGGGATTACAAACCCATACCACCTTGCCAGATTCAAGTACTCAAAAGTATGAGCCTATGGGCACCATTTTCATTCAGGCTACCACAGGGACCTTCCACAGAGCTAAGCAGAAGCCAGTATTAAGCTCTTGAACCTGAAAAAATTTAGAAACGAACTCAGCCTACCTCTAATCTCAGGCGTTTTGTTATAATAATTGAAAATGAATTGATAGGGATAGTAATGATACCTAGAATCTCCATGGAGTGCCAGCATGAAAAACTGGGGATTTGCCTTCATGGAACCTTACAGAGAACAGAGGGACCTCTGTTCAGTAGCTTTATATCTCATGGCCACTGGAGTATGTCATTGAAAGTTAAGAAATTTGCTGACTTGTTGCCATGTATCAGGTTTCAGGCTCTGAGGTACAGCGTTCATTTCCATAGATAATTCACAATGGAGGGAGGTTAGCTGAAAGCTGGCTGTCCCTGTTTTTCAGGTGCTAATGAGTGTAGACCCAGGCCTCAACCATATGCATTTGAATAGGGCTGAGAACCCCTCTATTCCCACCCCATTTTTTTTTTTATTTTTCTCCACATGAATGTATCTTCCCAGGCCCCTTGGTAGCAGAGTGTTGGAGCTGGCAGACATCCCATAATCCCATTGTTGGGAATCTGCTGTGGCTGAGTGTTCCCTCTTTCTCACTGAGGATTTTTACCCTGGTGTCCAACCCCATCTGAAGTGAGACGATACTTTGTCTTGAGTGCTTATGAGTCAAGTGGTACCCTGTCCTTGGGGAAAATGGTTGGCTATCACAGACCTCTGCTCCCTTGAGTCCCACTGAAACCACGGTTAGAACACAGCTGGAAGGTATAAGTGGAATATCCTCCAGCTGGATGAGTGCAGTGGATCCAGCTGCATGGGGAAGACATGCTTTAGATATCAGAGATGTGTTGGAATTCATTTTTCTCTGAGAGTCTCATTTCTCCTCATTTCACAGAGATGCTTAGACTTAGAGAAAAAAGAAAAACACAGATCATTCACATTGAAGTTCAAAATTGTCTGGGTTTATGTGTAGCACACAGGATTGCCTAATAAAAGGGTTTAAATGTGAACTGGAAATGTCTAAATGTATTGTGTCATGTGTATGAAAGGCTAGGGGTAGACAGAGCTGGGGTCTCCCAGCCTTTCCAGTGGACTGGACCATTGAGTTACATGACTGATCTTCTCATACTTCAGGACACTATAGACTAATCAAGTCAGTCACCTTAGCTGAGTGGTAGGTCACAGAGAGTCATACACTGTCCTTTGTGTTGTCTAATTTCAAGCCTTTTGTACCTTGTTAGACAGGACTGTCCTTGTGCCCAATGGGAGGAGACTGAGGCTCAAAAGAGATTTTCTGGAAATTATAATAGTTAAGAACAGATATTTGGGGCTAGCAGGATAGCTCAGCAATTAAGAGTGTGTACTGCTTTTGCAGAGGACTCAGATTTAATTTCCCTACCCATCATTCTCTTCTGGCCTTCACAGACCTGTGCATGCATGTGGTATGTGTGAATTGGTGCAGGTATGTATACATACTCATAAAGAAACAAATGCATCTTTTGCAGAGGAGAGAAGCTACAATGTTTTTCTCTGTGCACAAAGCACTTATTCCAGATTCTCATGTGAGTTCAATCAGCACCACCCAGCTCAGCTGTGGTGTACCATAGTGGCAAGGGTCCAAACCAATGGCCTCGGCTTGATTTTTTTTTTTTTTATTCCAAAGCTTTATGATCCCAGAGACAACCTTGAAGATAGGAATGAGATGCCTTCCTTCTGGCCTTGGACTTGACCAACCTTCCAGGCTCCTTCTGGGAAGCAGTGGTGTGCATTCTGTGAATGAGTGGGGATAACACTAGTCAGGGGTGATGGTATGATGTGTGTCATGTGTGGAGTGAGCACCATATAGTTTCATGCTAAGCCAACATCTAGCTTTTCCAGAGTGTGTATTCATAGACCCCTGGGGTGCTGGCTGCTCAGCTTTCTTTGACAAAGTGCATTCAGATGTTGGCTTCCATTCTGTTCACTTTCTTCTGCCTGATCACATGGCTTGTCAGCACCAAAGCCGGAGCTGATTGGAACTTTTTTAAAAGCCAAAATATCAGACTGTGCTGAGAAAGGGATTCATGAGAGCATACTGAAACAAATAAGCGTGAGGTCAAGTGGAACCATGTAAATTAGCGGATTGATTAGCCTCAGATGGGTGAATGTAATTTGAGATATTGAAATGTGGGAGAAATGGCCTATTGATCTGATAAATTTGTGGGGCAAATGGGATGAGAGCAGTGTCTGTCTCTACCTTGTTCTTTAAAATTGTCTCCATTTTAAATAATCTTTTTTTTTTAAACTTTATTTTATTTATTATTTATTTATTTATTTGCCTTGGTGTTTGCCTAGAACTGGAACTATAGACAGTTGTTAGCTGCCATGTGGGTGCTGGGAATCGAACCTGGGTCCTCTGGAAGAGCAGATGGTGCTCTTAACCGCTGAGCCATCTCTCCAGCCCCAATTGTGTCCATTTTAAATGCCCTTCCTACATCCTATAGTCAAATGATTCTGATTTCAGGCTTGATTTGTTGTGTTACAAATGTTTGAACATGGAGTGCATTCTCTCAGACAGTATTAGAAATGGTGGTGTAACAATTTGTGCACTTCAGACAGCAGTTTAACCAATCAGAAATGGAATTTTTTTGCCAGAGTGCCTCGTTTTCCATGGGAAACTTGGTTAGAGACTGAAATTTTTCTCCAGACTGGGATTGTGGTTCACTTTGCAGTCATCTGTGGTCAACCGCAGTGGTGCCCTGAGTCATCAGAGTCCAGGTGTGGAAGTAAGGTATAGATTCCATAGCCAAGTGCCCTCATTAGTTCTGCTGGATTCTGGGGCTGTGTTCTGAGGAAAATGGGCTGGGGGGTGTCACCTTCAGTCCACTTGCACAGGATTCGTGCTTTCCTTCTCCAATGTGAATAAATCATATAAAAAGAGAAATTTAATGGCATGTTTTTGTGCATAATCTGAGATGCAATTACCATCTGTTCGTATAGAGATTCATTTCCTAGTTTTTGGAGTACATGTGAGTCACTAGGAATCAGGCATTAGGCTTACCACAGGCCTGGATCCTGACCATCACTGGTAAGCCGAGCCTAGGCCCAAGTCCAGGTGATGTGACTCCACCTGCCATGTGTCTGGATTCCTCAACTCTTAGGGGAACAGCTCAGGCCCAGAGAGTTCCTCCAAGAGAGCAGATGCAGAAATCCGATCTGTAGATGTGCGATGGGAGGTTGGGAACTGGGAAGCATAAATGCCAGAAGATGCAGAGCACCTCATTCCCCACCACACCATCCTTGTACCTTAACTTGAGCCTGCTGTGTGCCTGAAGACATGTGGTCAGCTCAACGAGGCATCCATCCTGAGGTCCACCCTTTCCTCCCTTACAGAACCTTCCCATAATACACACACACACACACACACACACACACACACACACACACACACACACGTTCTCTGCCCCTCCCCCCTCTCTCTCTCTTTTCCTCTCTCTTATAACTCTTTGTATCCTCCTTTCTCCTCTCTGGACTACCTTTATTTTTTTCCTTAGGAGTTTGAAAAAAATAATTATCTTTATAATCTTTCAAAGCATACGTATTACTGAATCTAAGGCTGTTTTCTTTTTTAAGGAAAAAAAAAAAAAAAACCTGACTTTTAGGATATTTGATGTGGTGTGGTGGTGGCAGTGAGTGTCTGTGTGTGTTTAGATAGGGTCTCATTTTGCCCAGGTTGTCATCAAACTTGCCCTATAGTGGTGGTTCTCAACCTATGGGTCTTGACCCCTTTGGGGGGTTGAATAGTCTTTTCACAAAGATCACCTAAGACCATTGACTTATCAGGTATTTCATTATGATTTATAACAGTAGCAAAATTACAGTTATGAAGTAGCAACAAGAAGAATTTTTATGTTTGAGGGACTCAACCATCAGGTGAGGAACTGTATTCAGGGGTCACAGCACCAGGATGGTTGAGAACCACTGATCTAGAGTCAAGGATGACTTTGAGCTTCCGGTCCTCTTCCAATTACCTCTCAAGTTCAGGGATTATAGATGTGTGCTACCTTGCCTGAGTTCATGGAATCCCGGCTTCCTGCATGCTAGAAAAGCACATTAGCAACTGAACTACATTCCCAGCCCAATCTAACTCAGATACATGAAGTTCACTTCAAAGGAGATTAACTGTCTTTTCTAGCAATTTTGCACATAACTGAATATCTTAGATATGCAACAGAATGAAGTAAGAGTGAACTTGGGGAAGTTAAGGGAAAAGGTCATTTATTATCCTTCAGGGGATGTTGGTTGATATATAAATATAATTCTCTGTTGCCCATTTGGCTTGCAGTCATTCTGATTTATGAAATAAGCCTTAAGGTTTTAAAAGTTAATAATCTGTTTTACTGATCACTAGAGAGAGTAGACAACAGAAATACACACAATTCCTACAAGGAAACAAATTTTCCCAGGGTGAGGTCACTGGGTGGGCACAGAGAAGGGGAAATACCTTTGTTAGGACTCTCATCCTCTTATCTTGCCAGAGTCTGACGCCATCTGACTGAAACCATCTGAGCCACCTCACACTTTAGAGACCTCACAGCTCTGTCCGTGTTCCTCATTTTATTATTGCAGGAAAACACGACAGTTGATTCATTGAGACAGAGCACAGCCTTGCGGTCTTTGCTCGGCTAATTTCAGATGAGATCTGGCACATTCAGGGTGGTAAGGCTCTAGATGCAGTCAGTTTCAAATCAAATGTTAGGCATTCTGAGTTTTAAAATTTTATGAATAGACAGGGACTCTGCTAATGAAAAAAAAATTGCACCAGGAAGAACTCTCCACATGCAGCCTGTATATAATACTCAAGTGAGAAAAGTATGCCAGGAGTGGTTACTATGGTAAAATTACCCATCAATTCCTAGTTTCTGGAGATGTATTTTTGTCTTACCCTGCAGGGCCATACCCTTTCTTCCTAACTCCTGGACCACAGCCTATGCCATACCTTATTTCCGTCCTTGGGTCCCCTTTTGCCAAAGACCAACTCGGGAATCTTACTAAGACTTCTAGTTATGCCTTTACTCTCTACGGGGTGGCCCCCAGCTGGGTTCCCCCTTCCCTACAGCTAGCTGACAAGGCTCAGTTTCAGCCCTGACGTCCAGTCCTCTCAGATTGTCACATTGTCACAAGTGCCTCCTCCCTCTCCATGTCCATCCTAATCCCACCACCTGAGAAATCTTCCTGAGAGAAACCTCCTACAGCATAGATCAGTCAGACTACCACTGTGTTTTTGTTACATTTTTAGAATTATGTTTATTTAGCAGCAATGAAACATCTTAGAATTACACCTTAAGTGGGTGTCTGGGAGCATGTTCTAATATTTTCAGATTTCTGGCTTCTTACTCTTTGAGATTCAGGGACAACAAATAAGTAGTCTTACAAAGTTCAAAATTGCTATGTTGAAGGATTCAGGTTGACAAGAAAGCTCTGGTTTCAGGTCTCAAAGCAGCTACAAACTTCTCTTGTTATTTGCTGTTTTTATCACTATAGCAAGAAAATGGAGCCAAAGGAAATGTCCGCCAATAGGTGAATGGATAATGGAAGTCTGGCACATATATAAAGTGATTCCATTTGTAGCTCTAAAGAAAAATAAAATCACAAAATTTGCGAGAAAGTAGATGGATTTAGAATGTATAAAATGAAGAGAGGTTATCCAATCTCAGAAAGAAAAAAAAAAATCAAACATTTGTTCTCTCTCATGCAAATCCTACCTAGCAATGCATATGCATACATGTATCCAATTGTATGTATGACAGCTAGAAAGGAGAACAATAAAGGGTAATTTTTAAAAATATAAAGTACATACTGATAAATTGACATATATAGTATACTTTGTGTGATCCTGTGGCTGCTTTACCAAGATGTAACATATATTCACTTCAAAATAAGACCTTAGTTCTGCTGTGTCTATGCGATTCTGTGAGGACAGTTATGTCACTGCAAGACCTACATTTTAAATTACATTTTTCATTGTTTGAATATTCCTGTAGGCTATAGTTCTTTCCAAGCACTACCAAACTGAGCATATTTTATTCTTTAAACATGAATTTTGCTTATCCAAATCCCTGTTGGTTGTTAAGAAAACATCAGTAATTTTAGAAATATTGACATTTCTAAAATAAAAGTAACACTTTCTAGAAAACAAATCTGGAATTTTTTTTTTTTTTTTTTTTTTTTTTTAGCATGAAACAAAGAACTAGTCCAGGAACCTCCATGTCACACAAATGTACATGGACAATTCTTTCCTTGCAAAGCACCGTGGAGAATCTGTAATGGAGCCTTATAGGATCTATAAAGCCTCTGAGTGTAATGTACCCCCTTTGGCTAGAAGTTAAAGATCACCTGAGGGGCCATATGAGTGTGACGGGTCCTTCCTTCCCTGGTTCCTCTCTGTTTGGTGTATGTGTGATGGTTGGTGGGTGGCAAGTGTGCTGATTGAGTTGCCATTGTTCATCCAGACATTAAATACTAGCTGTTACATTCAAAGATGGGGGATGAGGGGAAATAATAAGTAACTATTGAATATGATTTTCTCCTTGTAACTCAGTGGTTTACCCTGTGTCTCCCCATTCTGAAGATCCCAATTCTAACATCTGCACCCCCAACATGGTTTTTTTTACCTTTATTCCCTCAGCTACCTAAAACAAAACAAACAAACAAAAATCCCACAAAAGTGTGAGGTGAATGAGGATTTTCAATGAATAATCTTAAATTTCACTTAGTCAAACTATTCAAGTATAATTTTAAAAAGTGTTTCTTTGCTGGTGAACACAGTTACTTGTTGAGTTTTGTGTTTGTTTTTAAATAGAGTTCTTCATTTAAACTTCATATTCTTAACTGGGCTGGAAATATTTAAAAGATGTGAAAGCAAGTTTTATAACTCCTAGGTACTAAAAAGCAAAGATCTTCAAATAAAGCTTCCAACTTAAAACATTACATTGCTATTTATTTATTGGTTGTGGGGAGATGTGTAGCACACGTGTGTAGTCCCAGCATGCATGTGATGATCAAAAACCATCTTCGGGGAATCATTTCAGACCTGTGATTGAAACTCAGATCCTTGGGGCTTGGTATCAGGAGCTTTTATGCACTGAGTCATCTTATCAGCCTATCAAGTGGGGTTTTGTTTTTGTTTTTTGTTTTACTTGTTCTACCTTTAATCCATCAAACCCAAGGAGACCCCTATTTATTCCCATCCAAAACGCATTGCTAGAGAACTAAAGTGTCATTTCCGGTTGTTGGTTTCGCTTGTGAGAAGAGATACACACTACCAAGGCCACACAAGGGTTTATTTAAGAGAATTCCCAGGCGGGTACAGAAGCAGAGAAGCAGGACAGAGAGAGATAAGGAGAGAGACTCCGAACATGCAGAGGTCTCTTTTAAGAAAAGGGGTGTGTACAGGTTTACCTAGTCACGTTTAGGGCAAGCCTCCATATGCATTATGAGTCCAGGGAGGTGCTTCTGTACGCAGTACCGCACGGTTTACGCAGCCACGTCCAGGGGCGTGCCTCCGTACAAGGTGCATCCCAACTACGTGGACTGCCAGGAATCCTTACACCGGTACAGTGATGAGGCTGGTCTTCCTATCGCCTCCTGTCTTTAAATGCAAAAGACCAGACTCTCATGTAACCTTCCAGATCACATCTACCTTCTCCCTTCCCTTCATATTTGATGCTCCCTCCCCATAAGGATCGCTGGCATAGTTTTTATGTTACCTAAACCACACTGTACCTCACATGCTCCACATTAAAGTAGCTTACTATTGTTTTAACATTTGGTCCTCTGCCTGGGGAGTGGGTGGCTCCCCCTAAGCCTTGCTACTCTAGTCTCCACAGAGAAAGCAATATTTTGTTATGAGGTAAAGTTTCAAGCCAAGGCCTTTCCCATGTGGGGAGGGAAGCAGGAGCAGCCAGGGAGACAATAATTCTCCTTGAATTTGAGCCCATTAAAATCTTGCCCCATTCTCAGTAGGTTATTTATTGATCTAAGCACCTAGCAGTTTTCCTTTCCATAAAGAATTAACATCTATGCTGTGATCATGACCGCAAAAGGAGGAGTTTGCCCTTCTGTGTGGGATTAACTGCTCCCCGATCACTTATTAGCACAGCCGCTTTATCAATGTATATATGTACGTAGCTAAGGAACCGGAATAAAATTCTTGAGATTTATTGGTAATGAAGACAATGGATTGTGTCAAAGGCACAATGTGCAGAAACGTGAGGCGTCTTGGGGGACTAGTACAAAGCTATGGGCCCTGGCTTTTTCCAAAATGAACAGTTCCGCATCGTTCTTCTAAACAGCCTTTCAAAAAGTATTTTAACGTACCCTGGTTTCACTGTCCTCATGCGGGAAAATCTAGCAAAACGATGTTCTTATCGGCTGCTCTGGAGCCCCCTTAAACATTTGCATTTCCTTCAAGGATCACTGTGGTTGAATTTATGACAGTCATTTAAGTATGTAAATGAGAAATGGCTTTTTAGAAACAGATGTTTACAATCTTCTTCCCACCAGAACACTTTCCCCCTGTACATAACATCACCCGAAAGTTCTAGTTACTTTTCAGATCTGTCTGCAGAGGTCGTGTATAGCTTGAACTGTTCAGATTGCTGGAGATGCTGGCTCCAGGCATCTCATAGTTTAACTGTGTCATTGCCATGTAGGAGGAAAGATGGCCAGCTACTCAGGCAATTGTTTCAGCAGAGATATCTGTCTCTTTTTAAGTCTGTCTGTCTCCCTCCCTGGAGTGTGTGTGTGTGTGTGTGTGTGTGTGTGTGTGTGTGTAAATCTACATCACAGTGTATGCATGCTTATGTGAGTGTTAGGCCATAGAAAGTGTGTGGAGATCAGGGGCTCACTTTTCATCTTGTTTGAGACAGAATCTCTTTGATCTTTTGCCAATGCATGGCCCAGTCTAACTAACTGGCCCACTAGCGTCTGGAAAATTCTCCTGTCTCTACCCTCTGACACACCATAGGTACACTTGGCTTACAACTGTACTGCCAGTTTGGTTATATGTGAGTTTGGGGGGTTTGACTTCGGGTCCTCATGGTCTCAATGTAAGCTCTTTACATACTGAGCTAATTTCCCAATCCTCTGTTTTCTTCCAAACATAATTAATCTATAGAGTGGTGGTCACGGAACTGATAATATTTATGTAGCTTGCACACTGAGGCAGCTACTGTGAAGATGTTTTTAAAGTCCCATTTTCTTTGTAAGATGTGTTAGTCATGTTTTGCTTATACTGTGACATGCTTATTGGTTCAGGGTCTTAGGCCAGGCTCATAGTTTGGATCAAAACTCGGTATGTTTTATTAAAATTGTCTGTTACTTTGGAGTCGTGTGACATCAGAAGTTGCTCATGTCTTTATGCTGTAGATTAAGGTATTTAGTTTTCTCTTTCTCTCTTTTAGCTTCAAGAGGCAGACATTGTGGTCTTAGGCTCCCCTAAACCAGAAGAGATCCCTGCTGCGTGGATCCCATCAGGAGGCACCGTTCTCAACTGTTTTCATGATATCTCGTCAGGTAAACAGCTTCACTTTGGTGCTTCTTCAGGGGAGAGCATGTGTCCTTATTAGTGTTTTTTATTGCTGTGAAAAAACACCATGACCATGGCAATTTGTACATTTAATTGAGGGTGGCTCACTGTTGTATGAGGTTTCTGGCTGGCCTTTCTGGTCTCGCCTTGAGATTCGGACCCACTCGTAGCCCCATTGCCGCTTAGGCCCAAATAATCACACACAGGCTTATATTAATTTTATGCTGGTTGATCTAAAGTCATATAGCCTACTAACTCTTTATCCCTAAACTAACCCATTATTCTTATCCTGTAAAGCCATGCGGCTCGGTACCTCTTCTTAGAGCAGCATTTCAGCTTCTTTTCTCCTGGCATCTGTCTGGTATCTGTGTCAGCTGTTCTGCTCTGAGATGTTCCCAGAGTTTTCTTAGTCTGGTAGCCCTGCCCACACCTCCTGTCTGCCTCTGGCCAATCAGCTTTTTACTAAACCAATAGGAGGGACAAATATTTATAATATTACCAACATAATCCCACTACAGCTCACTTACAGTTTCAGAGATTCAGTCCCTTATGATTATGAAGGCAAGCATGGCAGCGTGCAAGCAGATGTGATGCTGAGGCTGAGAGTGTTACATCTTTCAGGTAACAGGAAGTCCACTGAGGGAAGCTAGAACATAAGAGACCGCAAAGCCTACCCCTGCAGTGACACATTTCCTCCAACAAGGCCTCACCTTCTAATAGTGACACTCCCTTTGGGGGAGTCTTTTTTTTTTTTTTTTTTGCAAACTACCACACATTCTTGAGATGCTGGCTGCTGTCAGTGTAAGTGTACAGAACAAGAAACTGCATTGTTGATGTGCCTACCTTTGGGCTTTTCTGACACCAGTTTCATGTTATAATCAGAGAGACCAAGATGTCAGTGGAGGTGCTCCCCACCCCCACCAGAGTGCCTCTGCTGACCTCTGGTATCTGACAGACATTGTCTGTCCCTCAAGGGGACCATCTAGGTATGTGTGATGTAAACTAGAAATGGCGGGCTCTTTCCTTGCCAAAGATTCTTGACAGCATCTCTGTAAAAAACACTGGAGACAGTGGGCTGCTCGGAACGGGGGAATGGAGATCAGCCTTGTGTCTTCAGAGTCCCCCTCCCAGTGACCCCTGAAATGTTCTGGCTTGAAAAGCACATAGAGCAATGGAGCAGGTAGAGGTACAGTCCTGTATGAGAGCAGGAGCTGCTAGGCTTTTTCTAAATACACATCTGTGGCCGGCAGGTGGGCAGCCTGAATGAGATCCCCAGGCCCTGCTTGTGGAAGAAAGAACCAATTCCATGAAGTTGACCTCTGACCCACCTCCCCCCTACACACACACACACACAAATCACAGCCATGGCATGCACACCCTCAGACATACATATAAATACATATAATTTTTTAATTAAAATTTTAAAAATACATGCTGTGTAGAGGCTAGGGAATGAAGCTTGGTGGTAGAGGGCTTGCCTGGCGTGTGTGAACCTCCAAGCGCCATCCCTTGTGATACAAAAATGAATAAAATATACATCGTATTTTCTACAGACATGCATACAACTTTTATTTGTCTCCTAAGAAAGCAATCTAACCCATAAATGATGGCTGTGGTAGATTGGGATCAGAATCCTAGCTATAATGCCTGCTCCTTCTGCTTTTTTACAGTTTTATATTCTTTGCACGAATATTTACCTGCTGGTTTCTGTTAGCCTTTATACTGAGAGCAATTTTGGTACAACTCTGGCTGGAGCCAGACTGTATTGCAATCTTCTCTTGGTCTGTCTTTATTTAATCTCTGCTGTTATGTAAAAATGCTATGTTTTCTGTTTTTTTGTTTTGTTTTGTTTTGTTTTTAAAAGAACCACTCTATTTTTAATGTTTCCTTCAGAGCTCTTAAAACTGAAGCTATTTCTAAAGACATTATACCTTTAATGCCGGCACTCAGGAGAGGTGGATTCCTATGAGTTCTAGGCAAGCTTGATCTACATACCAAGCTCTAAGCCACCCGAGGACTACATAATGAGACCCTGTCTCAAACCAAACAAACAAGCAATAATAATGAACTTAAAAAAGTAGATTTTTTTTTTTGGAGAGTTGGTGTGGTATTATGTGCATATATGAAATTCTCAAAGAATAAATAAAAAGAATTTATCTTTGAAAAATTATTTTCAGTGTCTTAATACTTAGAAAAGCATAAAAGGCTAGAAGCCTTTTAATTTATTTATTATTCTATAAGTAGAACAATTGCAGCTAGTTTATTTTAAATTTTTTCTGATCCCTTTGTAATGCTTTTCTTGTTGGTTTTGGAATGTCACATAAACAAGATAGTGCCTGATCCCGTAGCGGCACTCAGTAGGCGCTGAGTGTTGATTATGAGCTGGTAAGCACTGCACTAGAGCTGTACTTTGGCTGCAAGAGATGCTTCCTGGAGTTTGCCCTGCTCACACACAGGGCTGATGGGACAGTATGCTGATAAGATGCACAGCCAAAATGTCAAGTGCTGTTCATGGTTGTAGCATATTCTAAATGGTCAAAAGTTCTCTTTTTAGTGACTTGGAGGACTATGAAGATGTAACCTATGAGGAAGCTGGAGAAAGATCCCTTTTTCTTCTCGATTCTCATAATCTTGCCACCTTAAAACAAATAAGTAAATCTAAAACAAATAAGTAAAACAAATAAGGAAATCATTATTAAAGAGAAAAATACTTTTGTTTAAACTCAAAGCCAGATTTTTTTAATACACTGTGGCTGGATGAAAGTGAGGATCTTTAATAAGATTTTATTTCCATCTCATTATGATCATACAGCTTCATCCCCATTCCCCAGGTAGACAGGATCTGGGAGGTTTGGGGAAGTTATGGTACAGTGATAACTACAGATCACCCGGGTGTGTTATTGATTCCTAATCCTAAGAGAGACTCCTGATGGCTGATGTCCCTGAAGCTGTACTCAGAGACCAGTTAGACCTGACTGTTAGGTCTTTCATTCCACTGTCACATATACTGAATATGTGGAACTTTAGAAATTCTTCATTCTGTGTTCAGGCTATAAGGTCAACTGCTTTATTTTATTTACAACTCAAAAAATATCCTTGGAGGAAGAAATGCTGTGATCTTGGAGCAACTTGATTGCTAAAGACCAGAATTTGCCCTGCGTACAGTCATTTTGTATGACATGTTGTAAGTATAGGGACATATGTACTGAGCAGGACAGAGAGGCTGGTCTTTAGTCTTGGCTCCAGAAAATAAAATCAAACAGCATCTTTGTGTATTACTCAACTTTGCAGAGTCTTCTCACGCTGAAAAAGTGGTGTCTAGTGTGGAATGAGAGAAAAGTCCTGTCTCCTAGGACATGGGGTGATAAATCAGGTGATCCAGGGGGACCTTGGGTTTTCCCTTGTATGGCCCTGATGAGAGACAGTTTGCTGTAGTGGAAAAGGTGTGCATGGATCTGGGGTTATTTCATTCAAAGAGAAGACAGTTATTTCATTGGTTTGAGATTTAGTTGTTTTGTTTGTAAGCCAGTCTCATTGTTTAGCTGAGGCCCGCTTTGAACTCTTCACCCTCCTGCCTTAGCGTCTTGGGCTTGAGGTACTCCCACACCAAACTTGGTTGTTTGGACCTTTTTCTTCTTTTAGAATTATTTGTATTCATTTCTCTTTTAGTTGTGTGTATGAGAGAGTGTGTGTGGAGCTCCCAGAAGTATGAGAAGTTAGATGCCTCCTGGAGGTAGAGCTACAGATCATCCATTGTGAGTGTTGGGAAACTTCAAACTCCAGTCCTCTCCCAGAACAGTACACAGGCTCTTAACCTCTGACCTATCTGTCTAGCTCCATCTTCCCACACACACTGGTTTTATGGAATTTTTTTTTTTAATCTCTTATTCTGCCTTTTGGTCATGTGGCTTTGAGGAAATCCCTTCTGCTTTCTAATCCTGTTTTCTTGTGGATAACATAAAAATGGGACGCTAAACTGAAGAATGAATGCTGTGATAACTCAGGAGCTATCTGCGGTACCTTTTTCGTACTAGTGACTATTGGCTCATGTTCTTTTTTCCATCGCCACATTTCTAGCAAACACAAGACTGACTGACTTCACAGCAGTGGCGTTATGTGTTTTCTTCGAAGTTATGCCTAAGGAAGGAGGAAGGCCAGGAGATTCAGAAAGAGTATGATGGCAGCTTCAGAGAAATTGGGCAGACCTGGGATTTTATCATCCTTTGGGTTTGGAATAAGATGAGATGCTTCCTTTTGACTTTTGGGGTTTGCTCTATGTCTGTATTACCTGGCTCATCCCCACCCCCACCCCTCACATCTTTCCCGGAGAAATATACCATTATTCTGAGATCCATGTCTATATTACCCAGCTTTCTGCCCCTCCTAGATCTATCCCTGAGATACACTGGCAATTTTCTAGTTTAATTTTTAATTCATTCTCCTTACATTCAGTTGGTTACCTTTTAGAGGATTAATGCCAGGGTTGGGGGTATAGCTCAGTTTGTAGAGTTCTTGCCTGGCACACACAAAAGCCCTAGATTTGATCCCCACCTTGGCATGAAATCTGATGTGGTGATGCACACCTGAAATCTGAGCGCTGAGGAGGTGGAGTCAGAGAACCGGAAGTTCTAGGTCAGCCTTGGATACACCACAGCCTTCTCAAAAGAAAAAGAAAAAAGCTATTTAGATTATTATGTTGGTCTTAGAGGTTGCAAAGTTATAGAACATAATTCTAATGTTAATTCTTATTTCTTTATAACTCACATTCTTAAATTTTCTACTGTGAGTTGATAGTGGGATTCAAATGGTTGCAACAATGGCGGCAGCTCTCGAGGACACTGTCATAAATTTTTACTAAAGGATTCCTTCTGGCTCCCTTTACTGTAAGCCACCATTTCACCTTTCAAATTTAGTGTACAGAACTGGAAAAGCTAACAACAACTGGGTATTTTGTGTATGTTTTATCTCTATTAATTTCCAATTTTTAGCCCTTCTGGCTTCAAAGTAATTTGTCATCCTAGAAAGGAAAACCACAAAAGAGTTTTCTGTGAATTCATAGGTTTATAACAGAAAAATGGTCCACTGGCTGCCACTGCTGCATCAAAGCCAGGTCTTGATGGGGTGGATGGAGCAGGAGGAGAAAGGCTGTCTGACAACACAGGGCAGTCAAGAAGGAACAGTTCTGACTTCCACAGGTAGCAGAATAACACATAAGTCTTGGCTTTCTGCACAAATTTTGGATGTCCTCATTTTTAAGACATTATACATGGAACGCCGTCTTTTAAAGTGAGTTGCCCCTGGAGAATCCATAAGTTAAATTAGAGTATTAGGTGAGAAGTGAAAGACTCCATCCTTGCTTTGAGACAGACAGGACCTGTAGCAGGCTAAGGATACCCAGACTGGGGACAGCCTCCAGGTGGAGTCCTTCCTTCACACCTAAAGGTGCTGAAACAATTCTTTTCTGTCTCAGGTCTCATTAGCATTAAAATGTACTAAGAATATTCCTGCTTCACTGAGCCCTTTTTTCCCATTTTAAGGGCTTTAGATTCTCTGGAGTCAGTTCTGTCTTAATATTTATCCCTACTCCAGAAAGAATACAAAATTTATAAAAGCAAATCCACCCAATAAATAAATATACAGAATAAAATAAAAGCATATTCTGACTCCATTGCATTTTTCCATTAAAAAAAAAAACATAGTTATATTTGAATCTAATAGGGAAAAAAAAGGAAATGATTCCCCAAGCATTGCTAAAATTTAGAACCCACTTCCAGAAGAGGGCTACTGGACCCTGTAAAGTCTGTGTGTGCATGTGTGCACAGGTAACTCTGTGTGTGTGTGTGTGTGTGTGTGTGTGTGTGTTAGCTTGTGAAGAGCCTGTGTTGTGACTCAATAGTAACTCACTTGTCTAGTATGTGCCAATTAGATGATAAGCCTTAGTCCATTCCCTGTGCCTAAAAGGCTAAGGTAAGCCCTGTGTGTGAACATAGTCTGCTTGCCCAGATTTTATGGGCAGATCTGGTGCCCTGACAGCTACAGCGTTAGCTGCATCTTTTGGTATCTTGTTGAGTGTAATTAACTGAGTGTAATTGAGTGTAACTTAGGTTTAGGGCCAGTCGCTGCAGAAGGGAATGTCTGACCAATTACAGCCTTCTGTTAGCATTGGGGTTACAGCTCTCTCGACTCAGACTTCTCATTATTCTACTCATCCTTGTTGCTTCTCCACAAATTCCTCACAATTTCTGCTCCAACTGTGGCACTGTATTCTCTAGATTTATTTCATTTCAACTAGCTGTCCGTGGAGCCAGAAGGAAGAAAGATGTTTGGATGTGCATATGCCTGCCTTCCACATCATGCTTTAAAGTCAGTAATGGGCTGGTTTGGACATAACAGGTACCGTGCAGCGTTTCAAAACTTCATTGCAGCCTCTCTCCCTGAACCCTGTGTTGTGCAAGAGCCTAAAGTGATAAAAATTCTTTACTGTGCAACTATGTCCCTTATGTTCCGGGAACATGCGTTTACAAATTGATACCAGCCCCTGGAATGTAGCTGTCTTAATTCTCCATTGCTCGAAGACAGAAGAATGAACAGTACATTTTTCTTTTTCATAGTAGTTAGGATTTTAAGAGCAGATCTCTAGTGGTTAACATAAAGCAAAACAAATCTGTCCCATCCTTTGACTCCTGTCCACTGCCTAGATGTGATTTATAGAACTGAAGCATTGCTAAACTTTAAACTATACATGAGGGATCTGGTTCTCCAACACCCTTAATGCATTTGACAATAAAACATCATGAAACACATACTCTTAAGTGTTTTGTGCAATTTCTTGCTAATGACTGTCAGCAGAGTGGATAATTTAAGAGTTGAGTGGTCCAGGAACAGAAGAATTGCTTAATTCAAAAGCATTGCTATTAGAAACATTTTCCCCCTCTAAGAGAAGGTACAGGCCAAAGCATTTTTACATGTGTATTTTCTTTTAATAAATTTAATAATTGCTAACCAAAAGAGAAAGATTTACTAATGCTCCCCAAATATGAAAACCATAGATGTCTGTCACCTTTCTGTGAAAAATTATTGAGGAAAAAAAAAAATCAACTGATAAGGAAGGATGTGTTTTGGTTCATGGTTTCCAAGAGTTCATTCATGATGCCCAAGCCCTGTTGCTTTAGGCCTGGGAAGAAATGCTACCCACACAGGAGTGGTAGGAAGGAAGCAAACAGGAACTGAAGAGTCTGTAGTCCCAGGGGCATAACCCCAGTGACCTAGCTTCCTTCCACTAGGTACCACCTTTTAAAAATGCCAGCAAATCTCATTAGAGCCACGGGCTGATGAAGCTGCCTTTTTCCTTGTAGGCTTTTGGGGACACCCCACATCCAAAGTAGCACCAAATAATCCCTGAAGTTAATACCCTAAAGCATAATAGCTTTTGATGGAAATTAGGTCACATTGCTATAATATGAATTTTCTTTTGGTAATTAGAAAATTGAATCTATGGATCTGGAGAGGTGACTCATAGAATAAAGCATATGCCACAAAAGCATCAGGACCAGAGTTCAGAGCTCCACCACAGCTCTAGAGGTAGAGCCAGAGGATCCCTGTGGCAAGTTGGCCAGCTAGACTAGCAGAATCAGTGAACTCCAGATTCAATAGCACATCCTGCCTCCATAAATAGTGATCAAGAAATACACTTGACATCAACCCCTGGCCTCTGGTTCATGTGTGCCTGAGCATACACATGAACATACTTTATGAACACATACTGAAAACACACGCTGAAAAATACACCACAATTATGCTGGGTATAGTGGCACATGCCTTTAATCTCAGAATTTGGGAGGTAAAGGCAGGAAGATCTCTGAGCTACTACTTTGAAAATATAAATATAATCTGCAAGTTATATGTATGTCTTCAAATTCTGTCAGATTGATAAAAAATTCACTACATTTGGTTTTATTTGAATTGAATATTTTGACATAGATGAATTGACAGCAATTTTTATTTTTCTCCCAACTTCTGTGGGCATGCCTGATGGGCACCATGATTCCCTGTGCTGGGTTGCCACAAAGAGCCATTATTTATAAGGGACAGTATGCTATAAGTTTTTTCCTATTCCCTGTCTTTACAGGGAAGCTGAGAAGTGGCTCCCCTGGGATCTCCGTGAACGGACTCATCACAGAAGAGAATGTAAACCTCCTTGCTGCAGCTCTGCGGATACAGGTTTGTTGGACTCAGCCATTTGAGTTTTGGTGTCTTATTAGTGGCAGCTAGTATTTTTCAAGTGTTTTGTGCCTATTAGGTACAGTTGTAGACACTTTACTCTACTGGGGTCAAGGTCATCTGATGTGAGGAAATGGGGACTCACAGACAACCTCTACTTGCCTAGCATCAAATGACGTGTGCATAGCAGACACCCAAGGGGTCTATGTAATGTCTATGTAATTCATTGCCTCTCAAATGTAACAACTTAAAACTTGAAGGAGGTATTGTCTCATAGCTTTCTGGCATCAGACACCTGGGTGCTGACTAGCCATGTGGTTTCTCACTTCAAACCTCTCAAGCTGTTGAAATCAAGATGTCATCCAGGGCTTGGTTGAAGGTTGAGAATGCACTTCTAAGATATCGCAGCCACGCATGGCTATGTCTTGTGACCTTGAGCTCCTCACTAGCTGTTGAGTGGGTGATTTTATTTCCCATGATGTAGACCTCTCTATAGGGCCACTTGCATTGCTCCAGCTAACTTGTCCCACCATTGAGTGACACCAGAACAGAGCAAAGAATGTGTTTTGAGGTGTATTTTCTGAAATCACATGTTGCCACCTTTTGCTTTTGTTAGGAACAAGTCACTTGGCCTCTTTAGAGGAAAGACACATCCGGCTATTAAAAAGGTTTTAAGCATCTTCTCAAGCCACCACCATCTGTGTAGCCTAAACCCAGAAGTCGTCCCTAGCTCTTGACTATGTCTACTGAGTATTCTGAAGATGTCAGAACCTGTAGGGCTACATCTTTTTACCTTAATTTCACATGCATATAGATGTGCATATATCACTGATGAGTAATTTGGTTTCCATGGACATTTCAACTGACTGTGGAAGGACTGTGTTTGAAATGGAATTACCCATTTGGAAGCTGGACATCCAAGTTTATGTTTCACGTGGACTGATGTTTTCTTCATTTTTTTTCTTTTCTAATTGAGATGCAGAATCCATTCAAGAGGCTCAAGAGATAGTTCAGTCATAAGATGCCTCATCCACAAACCAAGCAGCCTCCTGAGTTTGATCCCCAGTACCCACATAAAAATCTGGGAACAGTTTTGTGAGCCTGTAATCCCAGCACTAGAGAGATGGGACTTGCTGGGAATACAGTATAGTTCCAGGTTCAGTGGAGTCTCATGTCCCAAAACTAAGGTGGTCGGTCTGTCCCACATGGTGGTCTCATGTCCCAAACTAAGGTGGTGGCCCAGTAGTTAAGAACACTGGTTGCTCTTACAGAGGGCCCAGATTTGGTTCCCGGTATCTAAATAGGAGTTTATAACCATCTGTAACTTCAGTTCCATGGGATTCAATGCTCTCTTCTAACCTCCACAGGCATTCTGTACAAGGTACAGAGATGATACATGTAGGAAAAATATTCATACACATTTCATAAAAGTTAATTAATTATAAAAACATAAGTTGGAGAACAATAGAAGAAACTACACCAGATGTTAGCCTCTGACCTTCATGTATAAGCGTATATTCACACACACACACAAAAAAAAAATTAAAAAAAAAAATCATTCAGAATGATTGTATCTGTATTCTTGGTATCTTTATAAATAGTTATTTTAATAATGCATATATCTACAAGCCCATCAACGAAGCTTGCAAGGCTAATTGCATGTGAGTCACATTATTGCTTTGCGATTCCTTTGGCTTTGTAATCCCCTCCCAATATTTCTGTAATTTACATGGGTGAGCTGTCACCAACACTTCTACATGGTCTTTCTACCTCTCTTTCATGAAGAACATGGTCAGCAGTGGCAGGAGATGGCTCCGGGAACAGCAGCACAGGAGGTGGAGACTCCACTGCTTGAAGCTACAGCCTCTCTCCCCCGTACCCAGGTAGGTGACAGTGCTTGACTTGTCCTGATTGGGGACCACTCAAGCAACCCAGGTCTCTAGTCATTCAAAGACAGGTCATGTTTTTCTAGTCTTAGAGGAAATGAGCAAACAAGGCAAGTACATTCACAGGGGAACTGCATTCAGCTTTCTTCAGAATTGTCTCCTAAGACGTTGTGGCGATTGGGATGGATGTTTTCTCTAACATCTTAATGAATTGGTCTCTTGGTACAATTTTGAAATACAAACTACAGGATATAATCTTAGTGCATGATTTAGGATTGTCAGTATAATAAATCTGAACCAGGGTCACCGCTGACCATCTTGTCTCAGTGAACTGGCCATGCAATCTTATCCAGGTTTATGATGCCCAAGCCCCAGGTCATCCCATCCCAGACTGTTGAGTTGCAGTGATATATTGTGTATCTAATAAAATTTGCCTGAAGATTAGAGAACAGAATCAGCCACAGATTTAGTCATGAAGGTCAGGGAGTGGTGATATATGCCTTTAATCCCAGCACTAGGAAGTTTGAACCAGGAAGTGATATTGCTGGGCAGAGAAAGGTTTATAAGATACAAGGAGACAGACCCTTCCCTTTTGGCTTGACAAGCTGGCAAGGTGAGAAGTGGCTGTGGCTTGTTCCTCTATCTCTCTGATCTTTCAGTTTTTCCTCAATATCTGGCTCTGGGTTTTTATTATTACTACCAATTAGAATTCATGCAATATTGAGTAACTGGCTGCGTTTTTCACTTGGTTATAAATTCTTCTGGGGAGGTAATGGGGAGAAACAAGTCTTACTGTGTAGGTCAGGGTAGTCTCAAACTTCCAGTAACCCTCCCAGTCGGCCTCTCAAGTACTAGAATCACAGGCATGTGTGACCACACCCAGCTCCCAGTTACTTCCAGAACTGACCTCTTTTCTACAGTCAGCTGTCTACTGGCTAAGCATACCCATGAGATTGTTTTCACCTTCACAGTAGAGTGTATAACATAGATGTGATGGCTTTGAGTCATTAACACAAATCCCAAGGAAGAATGTTATTCTTTATAACTTTATTCCTATCATTGTATAATTTTCTTTTTTAATTGGTTTTAATAAGAATACAGTGTACTTACAGAAAGCTAAAAATGATCATTTATTATTATTTAATATAGATTCTATTTCATTGTGTACCAAAATCTTTCTACTTAGAGAGGGTGCTTTAGTTATTTAGCCAAATGTGATTTCTAGAGCCACTGGGAAAAGGAAGACAGACTGTATAGTTTATAAATCACTAAAAAATTGAAATGGGCCAGTGATTTTAGCATATAAGACAGTAAAGCTGGGTGAAAGAGAGTTTTAAGGCCAACCAGGTTTTCATCCAAAAACAAAGATCAAAATTGATGTCACTGGCTTTTAAGGTAATAAATGGGGAAACATGGAAAGTCTCCAAGATTTAGCTGCTCGGTTTCAGAGGAGAAACAGGAGAAAAACTATAGTTAAAAAGACAAGATAAAATAAGATTCCAGAAGCTCAGGGTGGATGTAAAAAGAAATAGATCTATGCCTGTAAGCTGTGAAGGGAATTGCCTGACAGGAAGCCAAGAGTTGAGCCTATACTCCCCTAAAGCATCAGTCTGTTCTCCCAGCTTCCCTGGTACCCTCTGGAGCAGTGGGGATAGGGCAGCTTTACTGTTATCTCCTATACCACGGTCAGGCTGCCCTGGTCCGCTTGTCTAAAGAGAATTATAGAGTCTTATGGAGGCTGAGTAGATTGTCAGCAATGGCAACATTTGCAGCTGAGGAGTTGCCTTTAGCAGTGAGTATGGACTGCTGCTAT
This sequence comes from Sigmodon hispidus, assembly GCA_004025045.1. Taxonomy (NCBI): domain Eukaryota; kingdom Metazoa; phylum Chordata; class Mammalia; order Rodentia; family Cricetidae; genus Sigmodon; species Sigmodon hispidus. Next base: position 33,724 of record PVIH01013218.1, read on the forward strand.
CGTCAAAGACACTGTGTCGCAGGGACCGCCAGGAAATGGTTGTCCTCTTATGTGTGATGCTCAAGGCTCCGGGAATAAGTGTGCCTCTTAAACAGATGTTCAGCGGGAAAAAATGGACAGGCTGGCCCCAAATAAGAGAGATGTCTAGGCGTATTGGCCATAAGCAGTATTCCACAGTACACACATTGGTGCCAAGAGCCGCTGTGATGTCAACAGCTGTTTGCTCACCTCGTAGTCAAGTCTGGTGCCCAGTCCCCCTTCAAACGAAGGTCCTGACACTCCTCAGTCTGAGATTGAGTTTCAGAGACTACATGCTTTCACCAGCTATTACATAATTAATAAAATATTTTGAAATATTTCTGGACTAGAAATGGAAAAGTGAGAGAGTATGGAAGGAGATAAAACAAAATAGCATTTCCATATTTCTGAACAGCCAAGAGACTCTTTGGCTAGCCAGGTGGGAGAGCATCATGCAGTGATCTTTTCTATTCTCGGCCTCACGGAACTTTGTACTCCATAATGGGTTTACCATAGCCATGGTGCAGAAAACACAATTGCTCTCTCCATGTGACATGATAGGTATTCCTGGTCCTGACACCATTCTAGGATCTTGGTAAGTGTTTTGTAATAATATCTCAAAAAGCAAAAGCAAAAAAAAAAGTGGGGGAGTCACTTTCTCATGCATCTTAATTGTTAGCAGTTGTGTTTAATTCTTCTGCCTGGGAAAAGGGACCACAAAGCAATTGGGTTGATTTAATGGTTGGCAGGGTGCATGGATGCTTTTTCCTCCAGCACCGACCACCTAAGCTGAGGCCACTTCTTCCTTCATGCCCTTTTTTTTTTTTTCCCCCTCCAGTGATATTGAGATTTCAAGAGGACAGACTCCAAAAGCTGTGGATGTCCTTGCCAAGGAGATAGGATTGCTTGCAGATGAAATTGAAATCTATGGGAAAAGTAAAGCCAAGGTCCGTTTGTCCCTGCTAGAGAGGCTAAAGGAACAAAAAGATGGAAAATACGTCTTGGTTGCTGGGTAAGCCTCCGCTACAAATTGACTCCATAAAGGAGATGTGTTTCTAGAACTATCTTCCACATCTATCTCTGTCCCCCAGCACCTTTAATGCACTGTGTTCTCAGTTTTATCCATGGTCTTTGTTTCAATCAACAAGCCTCCATTTGCCATAAGGTAAGGTTCCTCACCCCCAGCCCTGAGCAAAATAATCTCTATTCTGTATATAGAGTAACAAGCTACTGATTTCGCTGTTTCACTTTTTAGTTTTAAAATTAGTAATGTTGGGGCTCAAACCCAGAGTGTGTCTTGCTATAGGCGAGGGCTCTACCATGGAACCACATCGCCAGCCAAAACAGAAGTGGGGTGGCTTTTTTGGAAGGTGCTAGAAAACAAACCTGAGCTTCATACATGCTAAGCAAGTGCTGTATCATTGAGCTACACTCCCAGCCCCGGGGCTTTATTTTTCTTACCCTATACTCTTACTGCTCCCTGGGCTTCTTCTCGCTCCCACCAAGACATATGTTAGTTATGTGGTCCAGGATGCTCTGGGACCCTTCACTATCCTGCCTCTATCTTCTAAGTGCTGGGACTAAAGGCATGTGTGATCATTCCCAGTTGTCTTGGGCATTTAAATTCCCATTTCTATGATAAGCAAATCAGTATAACAATTAGAAGTACATTATTTGGAACTGAGTAAGGGCTTGAGAAGTATGCTGTTCTGTATTTTGCTGTGGACTTGGCGCCTAGTTAATTTAGGTTTATTTAGTTATCCTTATGATGCTTCTTTCTGTTTTCTTTTTGTTAGTTGTTATCCTGATTGGTTTGGAGGGGTTTTGTTTTTTGTCAGCTTGGCACAAGCTAGGGTCATCTGAGAAAATGGATTCCGAATTGAGAAAATGCCCCCCTCATATTGGCCTGTAGGCAAGTCCGTGGGCCATTTTTTTGATGGATGATTGATAGGGGTGGGAATGTCCCACTATGGGTGGTGCCTCATCTGAGCCAGGTGGTCCTGAACAAGCCAGCTAGCAGCATTTCTCCATGGTCATTCCTTCACTTCCTGTTTTCAGGTTTCTGACTGCCTACCTGCCCTGACTTCCTCAAGGATGGAGTGTGATCTAAGAGTTGTAAAATGAAGTAACCCTTTCCTCCCCAAGTTGCTTTTGGTCTCAAGGAGTTTTATCATCACAGTAGAAAGCAAACGAGTAAGACAGTTATAAAAAATAATGTAATCTCAATATAAGAATTTTTTTGAAAATAAACAAGAGAATAAAATATCACAGAGTCCACTACCACTGTCCTAATCAGTTCCTCAGATTAGGATGGTCACACAGTAAGAGGTCCTTCCTTAAGTGAGGTCGTACCATATGTGCTCAGTGGCACACTTCTGGAATGAGCTAGTTCACATCACTGTTTTTATGGCCATGTGATCACATTCTATAGTTTATATCTGAGTTCTTAGCATTTCCAGCTCCTTGTTTTCAGTGGGACATGGTATTAAGATGCCTCACCATCACTAGTACAGGGCATTTCTAATTCTTCTAGTATTTAGAGATGGGCAAAGGTTTGACAATAGGACAGAGATGGTCCAAAGTTGATTCCCCTCCTGATGGACATGTCCACAGTTTTCCAGTTTGGGATCACGGTAAACCGTGCTAAAATGAATAGCCCTGGGCATCCATATTTGTGCATTTGTCTCCTTAGGAAGATTCTCTAGAGGGTATGGGTTCCAGATTCCTGGGAACATCAAAATATAAAGTCTAAGCCTCTCCTTTAAAATGTCATAGTATTTGCATATCATGTATACTTATTGTTTTATGAACATTAAGCCATTATTAGATTGCCCGTGGTATTAATACAGTGCAAGAGCTCTGCAAATAGTTATTATTCTATTGATCAATACAGTTTTATTTCTTCCAAATAATTGGGTATAGCACCTCCATTGTCTGTGACTTAAATGTTGCCCCTCAGGCTTCCAGGATTTGTACTCCCCAAGTTCCTTTTAATTTGAGAGCCCAATTCTTATGTCCTTACATCTGACCTTCAAGATGTTGGTCCTATCTACAGGTCCTCTGTAGGCCCTGCCACTGGAAGGAGGCAGGAGGGACATGGTCATTCCTCCACTCCTGCATCTGAGTTTGAAGCCTCCTGTAGTCAAGGTTGCCTTTAGACAAGTCCACTTGACGCAAGTTTGCAATGAGTATGCACATTTCTAGACACAGATATTTAAAAGCAGCTCAGAGCTGGAAAGGGGTTATATGTACTAGAAGTAGACGGGCTTGCTAAAGAAACACACACACTTTAAAAAATGATTAAAAATAACGTATCTGATACATGGATTTGCCTCCTTTCTCCAGGCTTTGCATAGTTTTGGTGGGTTTTACTGAGTTTTCTCACTGTGGTCCAGTTCAGAAGATTTGGGACAGGGATTGTCACTGTTGTAGAGCTCTTGCTTAGCATATCTGAAGTCTTGGATTTAATCTCTAGACTTCTTAGGATAAGATCCAAGGATCTCAGGAGAAATGTGTTATTTGACAATAAAGGAAGACTCATGAAGCATTTTTTTTTCTCATGAAGTGGCTGTGATATACTCCATCTGGGGCTTGTTCATTTTAGAAATGAAGCCGAGAGATTTAGACATGGCCCCGCCTTGAGCTAAGAACAGAGTTGACATATCTTAAACAAAAGCCATGATGATATTGTTATCGAGTTCCCAATGTGGGAGTTAAGCCATTAAGGCCTGGCCTCTGGCCACATGCTAGATCCAGCTTAAGTCTGGAGTCATGTCATCAAATGTGGTGATTAAAAAAAAAAAAAAAAAGACAACAGTAAAAGAGTTCTGAATGCACAGCCATCAGAAATTAATTTAGAAAGCACATAATATACCTGACATGTCCTTGGCAGTGCACAGCCTTACTCCATCATGTATCTTGAATGTACAGCACTTTGCACTGAACATACCATCACACCACACACCACCAATTAAAATTCCTGAAACACATGTTCTCAAATTCATATTTTTAGCTATACATATAAAATATTCTGCTCTGACAGAATGAAGACTTTTGATATTTAATATTTTCTTCCCATCATTTTTAGCATATAAATATCAAGTTGATGTATCTTTGGGTTATATTATGTTAGACTGTTTAATTTTTTTTAATTGTTATTTGAATTGCTGGCTTGAGTTATATTTTTTTAAAAAAAAATAATTAGATGAATTTAGCTTGGAATTATAACAGAATTTCCACAATGGCCCTAAATATGCTTCTGATGTTTTTGTATGACACATTTATGCAAGGCACACATTAACATTCTCATCATTGATGATTGTTAAATCAAGATGTCTTTCAACTGTGAAAAATATTGAAGATGTGTTATGTCCTATAGTATTAAGTACTCATGCGAGGTTTAATTCCTTACATAAAAAAAATTGCATATCCATCTTAGTATGCAAATTTGCTTTCTTTTTTAATAAATGGTTAAATTATATATACCAAAGAATTGAGTTTTTGAACTTATAATTTATTATTAATTAAGGTTTGATTTGCATTCCTATTTTGTATACCTGAGATCCCACAAAAATGTCTTGGTGGATCGGATTTACAAATGAAATAGTAATAAGAAGCCTTGTACTAGACAGTGCTGTGGCCAGCATGGCTGATTGCTCATTCCCAGCAGTCCACACTCAGTGAGACATCAGTCTACATTAGCCCATCGATGACATGCTGGAACCTACACGTGACCTAGCTGGAACTAGCCTAGTGTGTTGTAAATGAAAATTCAAATTGAACTTGATTCCTCTAAGACAGATTAAATGGCAGAAGAGCAATTGTTTTTTCTCTGAGACTGTCTATGCATAAAACCCTCTCCATTCACAGAAATATTTGAAGCCACATCAATGAAGGTCTTCCCTTGTATTCAAGACTACACAACAAAGCAAAAAACAACCCGTGAAGATGATATTGTTGAGCCCTGAACACTTCTACAGCTTCTAGAGAACCCACCCCTCACTGTATTCTTTAAGAATAAACAAATTCAGGAGCCAGGTGTGCTGGCACATGCCTTTAATCCTAGCACTTGGGAGACCGATACTGGAGAATTGTGAGTTTAAGGCTAGCCTTCCTTCTCTGCACAGCAAGTTCCAGCCAACCAGGATCACATAGTGAGACCCTGGCTCGATTAAATTAATTAATTAATTCTCCTTTAAATACAATAGAAGATATATTTGTCAATGTGTTGACTAGTTTCAGCAGCTGGGTGATTGACATCAGAATTACAGTTATAATCTAAAAATGGAAACTAAAATTTGACATAGACGTCACCTGCCCTTTTTTTTACTCTTAGATAAAAAGCTACAGGAAAATGATAGTATCAATTATTACATGTCCTGTCGCAACTTTTTAAGACAAATGACACCTCAAAGAAATACTCCTTCTTCTCTTTGAAAGACTCTTTATTCAGAAAAAAATTATTCATTTATAAAATGTAGTATAAAGAAAAGTCAGAAGAAAAAAATAAACTATCTCATTACTTGGAAGTATTAATTTTTTTTCTATTTCCTCCCAGGACTTTACCTTTATGCACATCCTATTTACATTAAAGATCACATTATAAATAACATTCTGTATTCTGCCTTTTTCTCTGAACTCATGCTCTAGAGAATTTAGATACCCAAGAAATTTTTTCAATAAACCCAAATAGCCAAAAATCCAGTATGGTACATTTGAATCAAGTATAAATGTGCATTAAACAAACATATCAACAGTGAGATGAAAATATGGAAGAATGGGGGTTTTATTTTTTAAAATATTATTGTTAATAACTCATATGGAGAACAGATTAAATCCTTTTTAAAAAACCATTCTTTAAATTGTAGGATTTCATCTTCAGTGGGAATGATCTGCCTCCCATCAGATACCCATTGCATGATATTTTCACCTACACATGGCTGTATTTGCTTTGCCTGACAAAATGAAAAGTATTGGGAATTGCCCAGGGAGATAAGCCAGAAGATTCTTAGGGGCTCTTGAGTTTTATAATTTTTTCCCAGTTATACTAGTGAAGAGGAATTTTGTGTGAAGACTTGACATGGGGTGCAGCTGAAGGTCTTTTGACTGTGCTCTGGGCCTCTATTGGTCTAGCACCAACTACACTGTAGAAGATGCTAGAATATCTGTGAATTCATTGCACAGAACAGTTTTTAAAAGTTCAAATTTCTCTATAGACTGATTTCATGATGGAAGAGAGCAAAGATCCTTTGGGCCAATTTTATTTTGTTTTATATCTTCAGAATGCTGATACCCAATTTAAATTTTTTTCTTTGAATGTTTTAAACAACTATACTGACTCTTGTAAGACTTTCTCTTTCTACCTTAAGAAGCATCTGTAAGGTTTTCTTTGAGTTGTGCTAATAGCAGAATGGGATGTGGTTCATTAGAAGGAGCAAGTGCCAACAGGGCCTTTGAACTCTTCACCTCCATCAGCTGCCATGAGAAAAACAACCAAATGGACTGTCACATTTATTGTTAGATAGTAAAAGGCTTTTAAAACCTTCCAAATCATAAAGATGCCTATATATTTATAGCTGTTTGTACATGTAACTTTGGAGTTCATGGTCAGGCCATGCATAGCTTGTCCCCATGATACTGTTAGACAAAATTCAATTTTAAATGTACTTCAAATCTTTACCTCTTGTCTCTGTGTAAGAGATCTCTTTGACTTTTGAATGAACTCATTTCCAGTTGTCAGAGAACACCTTGATAAATCTCTACTGACATTAACAGCAAACAGTACTTAACTAAGAAAAGGTTTCACTGGAATTGTCAGATGTTTTTCTTGTCCATGTGTACCCTAGACAGGAGACAGCAATGCAGGAGGTATGGGCATTTTTCTTCACCTTAGCATGTCAGAATTCTTATAATGTCATCTGAAAAGTTATTTAAAAAAATCACACGATAAATGTTGTAGATTTAGTATCAAGAAGGCAACCAAGGCTGGGAGATGGTGAGAAAAACTGAGGGTGCATTTCCATAACAAAAAGGCTTCATAGAAACAGGAGACTTAGCTTGAAAGTTATTTATTTATTTTTGATACCAATTTGATGATTTGGGATCTGAGCTAAGGATGGGAGGGGAAATTCAACCAACTTTTGATATCAAATACAGAGATGGGGTGAAATAAAATTTTATTGTAGCTCTCTTTTTATTGCTTCCAATAAATACTTCCTACTTTGTGATTTTTCTGTATTGTGTTCGTTGGCAACAAGCTGAACAGTCCTGTGTTTCCAATTAAGAATTGGATGGCTGACTGAAGTTTGAGGTCATCACTGGGTGTGTCTCCTTCAGCTCTGCCAGCATATCCTTGGGAGAGAAAATGGAATCCTCCATGTGACATCCCACACAGCTTCACAAACGATGGGTGGCTTTGCAACACAATGATGTCTGTGGGCTCTTTCCTTTTATTCATGCTGCATCTACAGAAGTGTGGAGTTGACTCAGCCTGGTGAAACAGTCTCCACTTTGACTCCCCTTGATGCTGTGCTATTTAGACAGTTGGAGAAGGGGCCTGATAAGCCTTCTTCCTGTGACTGGGGCATTTTTGGTTTCTTTTATCAAGTAGTATTTAATCAGCCCATCAGAAATCCCTGTTGTATATAGTCAGCAGCGGCTCTCCTTGTCACTGTTCATCAGTTCTTCCTGGTCCTCATTCTGCTTCAATCCTTGGTGCTTCCTCATCTCTACACGTGGTCTTTCTTAACATCTTCCAAGCTATATCATGCCCTGTTTTTTTTTTTTTAATCCATATTTCCTTCTTTGACCCCCTTTTGGTCTTTTCTGACTATTCTTAAAAGAAAACCTACCCGATGAGTCTGTCTTTATCTTTTGTCCTACTGTACTTACACACCCTAGGTGATCTTGCCCATTTGGTACTTTGAACAATTGACTGTAGGCACACTTTTCATCTGTAGGAAAAATCCACTAAAGCCGATGAAAGCATAGAGTGTGATGCCTTGCCTTCAGCTCGCTCTGCATTTCATCTAGGTAAAATTTATCTGATAGTCCTGTCCCAGCTTAGACATGAGGTCTGCAGGAAACTTCCCTTGATGTTCCAAAGTGATGTGAAACCTCATTCCACATGCTCTTAATTCAGCGCCTGCTCTGTTTCCTCTTCTTGGTGTTTATCACAGTTGCTATAATCACTGAGTTATCTGTATCGCCCATCAGTTGGAAGTCCTGAGAGGGAGACACAGAGTCTGACATGATTGCCTTAGTGTTCCAGGGTCTAGCCCAGTCCCTGACTCATGATAGTACTGAATAAATATTTACTGTATAAATGACCAACTGATCATGTCACAGGAGTGTTCTGAGATAGCTGGGGATAAAGATGTATCTGAAAGCATGTTTTCCTCCGTGTGATAACGTCACTGGATTTTGTGACAGTTTTGAGAAAACTCCGTCATTAGATTTGTTGTGGCTGAGTTTCTTAGACGCCCTGGCTCATACCATTTAACTCATAAAAGATGAGGCTGTAAGCATTGAAGAGAAAATTTAAGGAATTTTAGCAATGGTTATAATATGCTGTAGAGCAGTGCTCAAGGGCCTTATTTGGGAATGGAATATCACAAAATATAGCAATATTGTGAACATGCAAAGATATGTCTTTGTGTGTTGTCCTGGGAAGTCAGCTCTTCCATGCAGCAGTCTCCTCTTAGGTGTGCAGAGAGACTCTGGACTTACTCTTCTAGCATGTGTAGGAGAAACCAAGTATGCCCAAACTTTTGACAGTGGTGTCCTCTACAAAATTTATAGTTGCAAAGCATATAATTTAGTTAAACAAGAAAAAGATTAAAAAAAAAAAAACAATTTCAGTACTTTAAGTAAGTTTATGATTTTGTGTTGAGCCAAATTCATGGCTAGTCTGAGGAATATCAGGCCCATGGGCCCCAGATTAGTTGAACCTCCTAAGACGTGGGCAATAACAGGGATTCAGATGTCTCTTTTGGAACTATAAAACCTGTGCCTAGAAAATACTATCTGGCATGCTCACTGCAGCAGCACATATATTAAAATTGGGATGATACAGGGAAGATCAGCATGGCCATGCACAAGGATGGCATGACCATTTGTGAAGCATTCCATATTTTTAAGAGATTCAAATTCCAGTATCCATTTAAACATCTTATGCATACATGCACACACACAAAATGTCAGCTGGCAATAATGAGCTTGTGTTTACCTGTTGGATATGGTGGGGATCAGACCATTACATGAGCATCTGGGAAAATGTGGATGGGCCAGTGGGGACTTTGGGGTCCCTTCTAATCCAGAGAATCTGGCCCTGCCTCACTCAGCAACCTTGAAGAAAGTTTCTTTGCCTACTCTACCCCAAATAAATAACTCTGGAAAGCAAAAGCCAGGACAGCCCAAAAAGACACCACAGTAAGTTAGTGGTTCCATCTATTTAATTACTAGCTTTGTGCCACTCCCTAAAATGTACATTACTAGCACTGTTACCCAGTAACTCTCCCTTCTGATCATGGTAACCTTTCATTTTTATACCTCTGACTTTAGCTTAAACATGGCCTGTGTGCTGTGCCCGGGAACAATTCAAGAAATCATGGTATCAAATATGCTGGGAGAATTTTGCTCACTACCTATATACTTGGATTTGGGTTTGAAGTCTCAGCTTGGTTTTATAAAGGTTGTCTTGGAAATACAATTAAATTCATCCCTCTCCCCCACAAATCAGGATCACGCCCACCCCACTTGGAGAAGGAAAGAGTACGGTGACCATTGGATTAGTGCAAGCACTGACCGCCCACCTGAACGTCAACTCCTTCGCCTGTTTGAGGCAGCCTTCCCAGGGACCCACTTTTGGAGTGAAAGGTACTTCTTTAGCAACTAAGCCAGTTTTCAGAGCAAAATTGGGGGAATTAAAGTTCAAACTGAACATGAGGCACAAAGATGGAATTAAATGTTTGCAAAAGAGCTGACTGGTCATTCCTCTATATCCCTTGAACACTCAGGATGTAAATGTCACCCCAAGTTGAACCTCCTAGAGTGTAAAAGGCATGCAGAGGTTGCTGCAGGATTGGGGGATCTTCTGTGGAGCCTCAGGAAGCTGGTCCCTTGACACTGTTGCTGAGACTTCCTGCCTCCAGCAGCTTCTTCTATATCATCCACCTCCTTTGCCAAGCGATTTTGAAATTCTGCCCGTCTCATTGGTGCTTTATCATCCCGATCACAGTGAAAGGTCTCTTCCTGTACACATATGAGCTCTTTAGGTCAGGCCCCAAGTCACAGCTTGTGGGAGTGGTTGTGTGGGGCCAAAGAACTCTGGAGAAGAGACAACTGGCTGTGTGCAGAGCTGTGAGGAAATTCCTCTCTGGCTTAGCTGAGCTGATGTCTGGCACCCTCCCTTCATTACGCCTACCCTGTTGATTTATCATTAAGTCACTCCTCGGCCCTTATTGCTGTGATTACTGTGTGTTCTTGGCAGGTTGTGGTTTTTAAACTGTATTTTATTTATGTCACGGTTACAAATATTAATAATTTCTAACCCATTAAGTACTGATTCCTTCTGGAGGGCCGTGCATTATGAAGCTGAGTGAACATGAGACTTAGAGCAGAGAGACCAGGGTTTTGTTCATTGCTGGTGTCTCTCACTTCTGCAAGGTCTATAGCCAATCTTAGTCTCTGATCCACATCTTTAATAAGTGTAGAAAGGCTCCTAGGAGCAGGCTCATCTGGCTATTGTGGACTCAAATAACATGGCAAGAACAAGGTACACTGTAAAATAATGCATGCTTGTGACAGACTAGTGTCTTCAGTATGATAACTAATATTGGAATGGATAAGCAATTATTGCATGAATTGTAATTGACCTTTTAATAAAAACCCAGAGGCAGATATTGGGGAAAAGCTGAAAGATCAGAGAGACAGAGCAACAAGCCATAGCCATCCTTACCTAGCCAACTCCTCAGTGGTTGATTCTGTCTTCAAGAATCCTCCAACTGAATACCCGAAAGGGAAGGAACAAACTCTGTTTTCTTCCAATTTATATACCCTTCTCTGTCCAGCCATATCATTTCCTAGTTCAAACTTCCTAGTGCTGGAATTAAAGGCGTCTGTGTTTCCCAAGTCCTGGGAGCAGAGGCATAGGATCCCAAGTGCTGGGATTAAAGGAGTGTGCCACCACTGCCTGGTTGTTTCTTTTTTGGACTGGATTAATCTCATGTAGCCCAGTGTGGCCTTGAACTCACAGAGAGCCAGACAGATCTTTTTGCCCCCTGCTTCCTGAGAGCTAGAATTAAAGGCATATGTCATCACTGCCTGACCTCTTTGACCAACTATTTGGCTGGCTCTGTTCTCTGATCTCAGACAAGCTTTAAACAATATATCACCACAAGCAACCATCAAATGAATTGTCTGATGTTTATCATTTTTATATCTGAGGTATTCACGGGTGAGTATTTTTGGGTTTTGTTGTTGGGCTTTCTTGGTGCTCAAACCTGGACCCCAGCAGCTTGGGCATGACAGACAAGACTGAGCCACATCCCTCACCCTGTGGGTGCCTGTCTCAGTTTGGGTATTTTTGAGGGGAGGTCTAACTGTGAAGCCAAGGCCAGCCCCAGGTTTATAGTGGTCCTCCTGATTCTGCCTCCTGGGTACTCCACCAGGCCTGGCAGATGGCACTTGTTTTTCTTTTCTGTATGATTTCAATGAGCCATAACCATATAGATCCTAAAATAAATTTAATAAAATGACTTCATATCCCAAAATACATGTTTTATAGTACTGACGCTTGTTATATTGTATTTACCTTTGGGGGTGGTTTTTTTGTTGTTGTTGTTAATTTTTAGATATTTTCTTTGTGTGGTGCTAGGGGCTGAACTTGGGGCCTCATTCAAACCAGAGCAATACTCTACCAGTGAGCTATATATCCCAGCACCTTTTTCAAACTTTTTTTTTTTTTTTAATTTTGAAAGCAGGTTCTTGCTACATTGCCCAGGCTAGCCTTGAACTCACTCTGTTGCCCAGCTGACCCTAGATCTATAATACTCCTCTCAGTTTCCCTAGTAGCTGTAATCGTAGACCTGTGTCAACCTTTGCTTTTAAACAAAGAAACAGAAGGCCTAAAATGGCATCATTGGATACAGTGCACTGTCTTCGTTTGATTTCTGTTTGTGTGGCCCAGAATCTCTGAACCTTAGCAGGCTCCCCATTGGGTGTGAGTAGGGTCCTTAGGTCTGGGTCTGTCCTGTAACTAAATCTGAGGACTCACCTCACTGTACTTGCTGTCTTGTCTAGGAGGAGCTGCAGGTGGTGGATATGCTCAGGTCATCCCCATGGAGGAGGTAAGGCCATGAGAACACTTGACATCTGTGTGATGGTGTTGATGCTTATTTCTCTGAGATATGTGTGCTACTTGGTGTGAAGATTTATGTTTCATTAATATACATAATTTTCCTGTAACAAATGGATGCTAACCTAGTCCCTGGTTGGAATGTTTTATAAATAAAGTATGAAAATATATATGTATGTGTGTATATGTATGTACATAAGTGTATCACACATGCATCATACTGCCTTTCTAAATTCTAAAACTATTCTCTATCCCCAAGCCTATGTGGACTCAAGTCAAGTCAATGTTGTCCTGGATCCTGTCAGTCAGTCATCCTTTAGAGTGCCAAATTCAGAAAGAGGTGGATGATTTGTTTTACCAATTAAGGCCATAAATAAAATTGTCTCAGAGAAAATGGGCAAAAGGAGTTGATGGTGTTGATGCTTATTTCTCTGAGAATGCTTCCTTCATCTTGCCTTCCTTTCTTTCTCTCCCCTGTCTCACCAGAATGTGTTCATCTCAGCCCTGCCCTCAGCATCAGCCTCATGGATGAGTCCTTAGGTCCCCCTAAGCTCTTGTCTGGGAAGGACATTATCCTTCCCATTACCTATCACTTCTATGTGGCCTGAGAGATCATAGCAGGCCTTTACTCCTGCTTTTTAGTCTGTGTTGCCTCCTAATCAAGTTCCTGGAGGCGCATGTCCTGTTCCTAAGTGGATGCTGGGCTGTAGGGTCTCAGGAACACTAAGCATGCTTGTAACCACTGAGCTGTACTGGTACCGTTTTCTCTTGATTCTAAGGCTTTTCACATGCATGGAATGTTCTACTCTTCTGTGTCTTCGCTACCCTGCCCAAGTTATGGCCTTGTGATTCTCCTTTACTTTAAAAGTCCCTTCATTCTCCTTCACAAGGCCAAACTGGGATGAAGAACATGGAATGTGCCAGGGGAGCAGGTTGAGGTTTAATTAGTAAATATGGACAGAGCAATAGTCTCATCTTCATGGGTCTTCAACACCATAGTATACTGTCTTACTCCACACAGAGGCAGGCAGTTTGCCCCTTGAAGCTGGGACAAACTGTGTGTCTGTTCCATCTGTATCCACAGCTTGTAGCACAGTGCCTGGAATGTAGTGGGTATAGGTGACCATATTTCAAACACAGGCATCAGAGATTTATAAAGAATTGTGTGGAGAACTTGTAGAATGAGTTCTAGATGGGCCAAGGAACTGGCAATACTAGACTGAAGAGTGCTAGCCTTGAGGCAAAGTGTTTCCAGTTGGAGAAACTCTGGAAGGAAAACCTTGAGACAGAAAAGGGCTTGGCCTGTTCGGAGACCACATGATGTCACTGAACTTGACCAGAATACAGTGTAGGCAGACCAGGGAAGCCGAAGCAAAGGAATAGGCATGAGCTAGCCTTCGGTTCATAGCCAAAAGGTTAGTTTTGGCTTGAAGAGTCATAGTCAGCCATTGGAGGGTCTTGACAAGAGAGTAACAGGGGTTCCCCTGGGTCTTGAAGAGCCATAGTCAGCCATTGGAGGGTCTTGACAAGAGAGTAACAGGAGTTACCTGGGTTTTGTGTAGTAATACTCTTAATTTTAGTCACAAACAAAATGTAGGATAGAATTTTCCACTTGTGGCTTTATGTGAGCATTCAAAAAGATTTTGAGGCTCTTTGGATTTTAGAGTTAGAAGATAAGAGTTGTGAAACCCATAATAACTTTTCCTTGAAGGTTTGCAAGCGTCAGTAAGATAGATGACTCAGGAATAAAAGGCACTGGCCAGCCAGGCCTGGAGCCTGATTCGATCCCAGAACCCAAGAGAAGATGTAAGGGGACCAATTCCATAAAGTTATCCTCTGACCTCCACAGCATGCCATACCAAGTTCACACCCTCCCTCCACCATATACATACATGGTAGATAATAAGTAAAACTGGAATAAGCTCATTTTAAAAAATGAAAGTTTCCAAATTATGAGCATGTTGGTTCTATAAATAATAATTGTATGTTAATATGAAACTAGCTGTCATTAATGTTTTCTCTTATTTCATTTTTCTTATCAGCCTTGTTTCATTCCCGAGTGTATTTGACATAGTACAGTTTCCTAAATTATAAAGCGGTACAAATAAATAATTGGAAATGGAGAAACTATGAGAAAGAAATTCGTCATTGAGCCCAGGAGAACGTCATCTTTAACCTGAGGATGGAAGAATCTATGATCTGAGAGATAGCTCCCTCAAGAGTTCTTTATCATCAATTAGGAGGCTGTGACCTTGATTTTCTGATGTAGGCCATCTTGTCTCAGCTCATGATACAGACAGATAATTAGCACACTGTTTTCTACTAATTTGGGCAGTTCTTGAAAACTACTCAACTATATGATACAAATATAAGGATGTAACATTTCTCTCTAGTTCAATCTTCACCTGACTGGGGACATCCACGCCATCACTGCTGCTAATAACTTGCTGGCTGCTGCCATTGACACAAGAATTTTACATGAGAGTACTCAAACAGACAAGGTGAGAGGGGCCCTTGTTAGACATCTTGGGGCTTATATCTCAGGGGTTCTGCATCTTTGAGGACTTTGTGAAAGACTTTTATAGCCCATCTGTTCTAAAATTGTATTCATAATTTGGTGAATTTTACCCATATCCTCACTTCCAGAGGAGAAGTGCTATACTTCAGTCAGATTCTCAAGTGGGTTGATGTTGATAATCACTGCAGAACATCTGGGAGGATTGTGGAATACTGATTAGGCCAGATAGTATTTGAGATGAGTCTTTTAAGTTTTTTTTTTTTTTAAGATTTATTTATTTATTATGTATACAGTATACAGAAGAAGGTACCAGATGTCATCATAGATGGTGTGAGCCACCATGTGGTTGCTGGGAATTGAACTCAGGACCTCTGGGAGAACAGTCAGTGCTCTTAACCTCTGAGCCATCTCTCCAGCCCGAGTCTTTTAAGTTTTAAAGGTCTTCGCTACATCATTTGTTTTCATTACAGTCATAGATACATTGATTCATTCTAAAGGGGATTGAACTTTAGAAGGAGGGGGAGTTGGAGCTTCCAGGATCGGGACTTGAACCTAGGGCTTTGTGCATGCTGGGCAAGGCCAGTCATTGTTAACACTGAAATTACTTGCAGCAATCAGTGCAGTGTGGAAAAGCTCAGAGGCCTTCCTGGCTTCTGAGACCAACTCACAGCTGAAAGTGACTGAGTTCTGGGAGTTCATTTCTCACACACAGAGGTGGTCGGTGAGAAAGGTACTTCCTGGCTTGGTTTGTGATGAGGGTTCAATGATAATAACACCCTAGTGAATCTTTCAGACAGAATGCAGATAACTATTTAATATGTTGTATGAGTACAGATGGGACAGACTTATGCAAATTCTTGGTGCTATGCATCATTTCCACTTACCAATTTTTATTAAAATGACAGGATTTAAGTCTAGATTGTTTCTATTGGCTCTCAAGTATCAGTAGAGCCTGTTTGGTTATAACTGTAATGAACTGTGTCATTTCAGGCTGAGCCTAAAGCTCTGGTGGGTTGTTCTGTTTTTCTTAGGCGCTGTACAATCGGCTGGTTCCCTTGGTGAATGGAGTCAGAGAATTTTCAGAAATTCAACTTTCTCGACTGAAAGTAAGTTTCCAGTTAATAGTGGTTTTTAAGAAGAGAACATGTGGACTGGAGAGACAGGCCAGCAGTTAAGAGTGATGGCTGTTCTTCCAAAGGACTCGGGTTCAATTCCCAACACCCAAATGGCAGTTAACAGTTATCTGTAACTCCAGATTTCATACAGACATATATGCAGGAAAAACATCAATGCATTAAAAAACAAACTTTCTTTTTAAAAAAAGAGAGAAAGATGCTGGTGGTGGTGGCACACACCTTTAATCCCAGCACTCAGGAGGCAAAGGCAAATCCCAGCCTGGTCTACATAGTGAGTTCCAGGACATACTCCAGTGCTACACAGAGAAACCCTGTCTCGGAAGAGAGAGAACATTCTAGAACTTTGATTTGTGTTTTCACATACTCTTTTGGTTATTAAACTCCAGATCAGTGGGTCCCAACCTTCTTAAAGCTGCAACTGTTGAATACAGTTCTTTGTCTTGGTGACCCCCCAACCATAAAAGTATTTTCTTTGCTATGTTATAACTGTAATTTTGCTATTGTTATAAATTATAATGTAAATATCTAACATGCAGAATATCTGATGTTGTTACCCCCACAAAGGGGTCATGACCCACAGGTTGAGAAGCAGTTCTCTAGAGCGTATTAACTCAGAATATCATACAGAAGGATGTCCATAAATAAATTCGTACACCAAAGAGCTGGCAAAATGACAACTCCCAGTTTTTCTTATAAAGATCATATAGTTTAAGAAGAAGTGTTTACATTTTGTTTTGCTTAGTGTGTGTGTGTGTGTGTGTGTGTGTGTGTGTGTGTGTGTGTGTGTAGGCCAGAGGAGTGCTTACAAGAGGTCATTTCTCCCCTTCCCTGTGGGAGATACTCCAGGTACTGAATTTGAGTGGTTAGATTTGCCACCAAGTACTTTGCCTGCTGAGTCCTCTCCTCAGCCCAAACTAGCCAGGTTTTCAGGGCTCTGTTTCCTCCTGTGTGAGGTGAGAGAATCTTACCCTATGAGTACCCTAGTTAGCTTACACATCAGGTTTTTATGCAGCCTTCTCCTTCTGAAGAGAAATGTTTTTCTCTTTGTAAAAGAGGATGGGAAGATAGCTCTGGATATTCATATTTTAACTTTGTTTGTTTTGGATTTTTTGTTTTTTCGGGTGATTGATACTAACCTTTGTATTTGAAAAAGCCCTTCTAACTCTTTCCCATATGTTTTCTGTCCTATTAATCATTTTTTAAAGAAATAAGAAAAAACTCCCTTATGAAATAATTTATATCCATTCATTGGCATTAAGTTCAGTTCTAGAGCAAGTTTTGTTTTTTGGTTTTTTTTTTTAAACTTTATTTATTTATTTATTTGCCTTGGTGTTTGCCTGGAACTGGAACTACAGACAGTTGTTAGCTGCCATGTGGGTGCTGGGAATCGAACCCGGGTCCTCTGGAAGAGCAGACGGTGCTCTTAACCACTGAGCCATCTCTCCAGCCCCTCTAGAGCAAGTTTTAAGGATATTTTCTTTACAGAATTAAATTCATTAAAGCTTTGTGTTGCCTTGTCCTTATTTATTGTTTGAGACAGAGTCTCATGTGGCTCAGCCTCAAACTCCAGATCCCCCTGTCTCTCTGTCTCCCAAGCACCAGGGTTGCATAAATGTACCACCACACCCAACCTAAAGTATCTAACTCATTTTTCCAAATGATGTAGAAATTTATTCCTTTGAAACTTAGACATGCACTTCACTCAGCATGTGTGTTTAAAAAGGCCAATGAGGGGCTGGAAAAGTGGCTCAGAGGTTAAGAGCACTGGCTGCTCTTCCAGAGGTCCTAAGTTCAATTCCTAGCAACCACATGGTGGCTCACAACCATCTATAATGAGATCTGGTGCCCTCTTCTGGCCTTCAGGCATACACGCAAACAGAACACTGTATACAATAAAAAAAAAAAAAAAAAAAAAAAAAAAAAAAAAAAAAAAAAAAAAAAAAAAAAAAAAAAAAAAAAAAAAAAAAAAAAAAAAAAAAAAACCAGTGAGGTAAAGCAGTAAAGCATCCACAGTAAGTATCCGCAGTGACAGCAGGTCATTCCCTTCTGAGCTCAGTCTTCAGGGCCACCAGTAGGTGCCACCAGCCTTGCAGGAGTAGCAAATGCATGTGTTCACTGTGTGCTGCTGACCGGACCCCATTTTCACATCATCATTTTAGGGTGTCCATCTATCTCCACAGATCTCCACCATCTTCCACTTGTAGAAAACATATGCTATATATAATTTCACCTAACCCATGATTCACTGCAGGTTTTGCTTTTTGCAAGGACTTTACTAATTATGGGGATGATATATCACATGGGATGACTTTGTGAGTCCGGCTTCTTGTTTGTTCTTGTTCTCCTGACATTTCTCCCCTAATTATTAGAAACTGGGGATAAAGAAGACCGATCCAAGCACACTGACGGAGGAGGAAGTGAGGAAGTTTGCCCGCCTCAACATTGACCCCTCTACCATCACATGGCAGAGAGGTAGGTACTGGGGAAGCCACAGGGCACTGGGGGCAGACTGGGAGAATGGGTTTGAGCCCCATATCTTAAGTTCAACTCGTAAACACTCAATCTTATATAGAGCTACCTATTCTAGGCTCTATATTCCCACCTTCCATTACTGTCCTTTCCTAAGACCTCTCTCTGGGTTCAATCCCCTTCTACTCCCTCTTCTTCCAAATGCCTGATGATGGGTGATGCTTCATAGAGAGTTCTCATCTAGCAAGTGCAAAGCTAACCACCAAAAGTAACAGAACCTTCTCCAAATGTCTCAGTTAGGGTTTCAAATGCTTGAAGAGACATGTGATCATGGCAACACTTAAAAGAAAAACATTTGATTGAGGTGGCTAGTTTACAGTTCAGAGATTTAATCCATTATTGTCTTGGTAGGTGGCATGGCAGAATGCAGGCAGACATGGTGCTGGATTAGGAGCTGAGAGTTCTACATCTTGATCCTCAGGCTGCAGAAGCAACTGTGTACCACACAGAATATAGTTTGAGCAAAGGAGACCTGAAAGCCCACCCCTACAATGACACACTTTCCCCAACAAGGCCACACCTACTCCAACAAAGCCACACTTCCCAATAGTGCTATTCCCTAAGAGTTCATGAAGGCTAATTACACCAAATGTTTTTAGGGAAGTATCTCTCTTTGACCTGGAAAGTTCTCTTCCCCCAACCCTAGTTTGTTCCTCTACCATTTTATATATATATAAATATATATAGCATTATTCTTGATTACATCCGGATCTCAATTGGGAGAGGCATGTCATAACAAAAGAAAAGATTTTGACCTAAAGCCTACATTCTTCTTTTATTCTTTTTTTTTTTTGCCTATGTATATGTGTATAGACTTTATTATGTACAGTGTTCATGAACACCAGAAGAGGATGTCAGATCTGGAATTGGAGTTAGAAATGGTTGAGCTGCCATGTGGATTCTAAGAGCTGAACCTGGGTCTTAACTGCACTTCTTAGCCCCTTTTTAAATTTTTATTGGGGCATGGGTATGTGTGGATGTGAGTGCAAGCATGTTCATGCACATGGAGGCCAGTAGTTGACATCAGGTGTCTTTCTGATGTCAGGTGTCTAACCTACAGTTAGCCTGGTTGACCAGAAAGCCCAAAGGCTCCTCCTTTCTCTGCTGACCCAGTATAGGAGCATCACTGCTTTTTGTTTGAGTGTTGGGGATCAAACTCAGGTTCTCATGGTATATGGCATACCTTATCAGCTGAACCAGCTCCCTAGTCCCTTTTACCTTTGAGATAAGGTCTTGTGATGTAGCTCTGACTGGCTACAAACTTGCTATAGAGGGCAGGCTAGTCTGGAATTTGCCTCGATCTTTCTGTCTCTGCCTCTCGAGAATGTTAGAATTACAGCTGTGTCCTGGGTATGTATCACTCTGGTAATCACACACTGCACAGATTACCTCATGTTCCCTTCTCCTTCCTCTCGCTGTTATTCCTTCCTCTCCCTGGCTTATTATCAAGCCACCTCAATGGAACGATGGACACAGGACTGACCATGAAACTCAGCCTAGAGAGTAGCCGCCACCCTGCTTGACTATGTGGCTTTGAATAGGTTTCCCTGCTCTATGTCTTAGAGCCTCGAATACAGTGATGGAGATGATGATGTCTGTATTTCACAGGAATGTGGCAGTCTCACCTGATAAACCTTACAGAAGTGATGGATGACATGTATTCCTTGACTGGCTGTCTCAGACCTGTCTCCCATTCTCCCACTTCTATTCTCTTTCGGAATATATTTAACCAATGACCGAATCATAAATTACCTTTTAGCACATTCTCCTGTTTACGTTTCCGTCCCTTAGTTCTGTAGGTTCCTAATACAGAGCTACCAGGCGGCTACTTCCCTAGTTAGAAACCTCAGGACTTCCATCCTGGGCCATCACATCGTCATTAGGCAGTTTGTCATTGGGGACTTCTGGTGCCTAGCATCTGTCCTCTCTCTACCAGGGAGGGACCTGCTTCACCCTCTTGCACCCTTTCCTTGGCCATAGCCATCCTGAGCCAATCTCTTTTTTAAGTCAGTCTTCCTCCCTGAGTCAGGCAGCCTCCCACCCTTCCCTGAGCTGTCAGTAGGAATTAAGTATCTCCCAGCAGACTTTGCAACCAAGAGACAAAGGAAAACCAGGCATAGAGTTTTTGGGGTTTTTTTTTTAAAGCTCTACAGCATTGAACTATGAAACTTTAGACAAACCACATCCTCAGTTTCCTCGTCTGTATAGAGTAACCCTTACCCAGGACACCCAAGACCAGAAGTATTCCAGACTTAAGAGATTTGGTGGTTTGGGCAGATAGTGTAATAACAACAGCCAAGTCTAAACACAAAGTTCATCTGTTGTATTTACATCTCCCATGCATAGCCTAAAGAATAGTTTATAGATTATTTTAAATAATTTTATATATGAAGCTGTTTCAGGCTGTAGGGTTTTATACTAACAGTATTATATTAACTCTCCAAAGGGTTTGGATTTTGGATGCTGAACCTCTGGTAATATCAGCCTCCCTCCGGGGAGTCTCCACTGAAATGTGAACGCGCACGTAAACTCAGAAGCACTCCCCCATGACCCTTTGAGGGTAACAGTTATGTTGTGTGGTTTCTCTGCAGTCTTTGTCCCCTAAGGTGAAGTTAAAATCTCCCTGAGCACTCTTGCAAGGATCCATTTTTTTTTAATTTTAGAATAAATAATACTATTTTAAAGATTTTTATCAAAAATGTGTCAAAAAATAAGCAACAATTCACAATAGTAATTTTTGGTGTATCTAGTTTTTCTTTACAGCTCTATTATTATTTATTTGTATAGATTTTATTTTCTACCCAATTCAATTGCAACCTAAGCATGTTCTACCTTGTTAGTTCCTCCTTGGAATGGTTTATTTATTTTTTTATTAATTGTCATGGTGCTAGAGTTTTAACCCACACAGCTTTTGGCAAACAAAACGTATGTTCTACCTCTAAGCTATATCCCCAACATCTGGGTGCTCATTTGAAATGACTCTAGAATAATTCTTTGGGGGTGAACTATAACTTGTTCATGCTACGAGTCTAAAATAGACCAACAAACAATATTTTAAACAGCCAACATGAATATTTTTGACATTTTACCACGGCATTATTTTTTCTAGAATTTTTTAAAGCTAGAATGATCTATTATTAAAATCCCATTTGTTGGCAAAATGTGTAGTCAGCCTTTCAAAGACATCTCTGCGCTTGTGCTACCCTTTAAATTATTTTCAGAGGCCTTTTAGTATAAGTAAAATTAGGCAATGGAATCAGTATATTTTCAACGATACATGTGGCTCCACCTAAAGAGAAGTCTTAGACCAACTGGCATTCTTGCACATTTACACTCGGGCCCCAACCTCAGAAATTATGGCGTATCACCTCTTTGATGAGGACCCACTATGCAATTGGAGTCTCTGTGTGAAGACAGGAAGGACTGGAATGCTGTGTGGTTACAAATCAATTTTAGTGGAAGTGACAACTTCCAAAGTTATCCCAGAAAGAAATACAGACTTACATCACTAGTTGGGGTGCTAAAGGAAAGCAACCTTAATTGCTGAGGACAAGCCACCTGGGCCAGAGGAATTTGTGCTGAAATCTGATAAGTCATTTGGTTCTGACTATTGAGGTAGTTTGAGAATGAGGACTCTTCATAGATGAAGAGTACATTTATTGGTATAGTTTTCTGGCTTTGACTGAGGACAAGTATAACCCAGGTGATGGAGTAGAGTTTAAGATGCTGGACTATTCCAGACGCACATTACAGAGGCAGGAAGGAAAGCATATCTCCAGCCATATATTATTCCCCAAGGACCAGGAAATGAGATTGTGTTACATTGGATACTCCCAAACTCCTGCCACTTAGAGAACCCAACTGCCTAGAAACTCAGAGAGTAGAATTTTCCCACAAAGGTCCATCTCCCATCACAAGCCATGGTTTCACCAGCCCTACTCATTTTCAGTCTCTCTCTAGATACCATGTTTCTGCTTTTCAACCCTAGTCCAATGGCATTATGGGAAAAGGATGCCATGTCCTCTGTGGAAGTCAAATAATGGGTCTGCCCTGCTATGGGGCTTGTACCTGCCCTTTAGTTCTTGGGCTGGTATCGGTTACTTGAAGGACCAGGAATGTTCCAGGTGTTCCTCTGGACACCATCAACACTAGCACCAGAGAAACTAGTTAGACCAAGAAAAGAAATAAACTAGTCAACCCCAAGCCCCACTACCTTCCTTCCATGCAGGTGCTGTGATGTGAATCTCCTCTTGGGAAATGCCACAGGTCAGAGACTGGTACCATGTGCACATTCATGTTCCTGCCTAGTCAGCACAGGACTGAGCACTGAAGAGGCCCTCAGAACCTGCTCTGGGAAGGAATGAATAATCATGTAGCAATGTCCCCTTAGCTCTATCATGTAGAAGCCAGCTGTTCCTGTTGTTTTCCTGGGGCCTTAGCCACATCTGTGTCTTGTGACTTGGCATTGAACCTGCGCATCTTCTTTTGTGTGTTATTAGTGTGGAATTCACATACTTCTTTCCCCAGTTATAAGTATCCTGGTAGGTCACATGCTCTGCTGAGGCATTATGAAAGGCACAATGTCCTTTGGAGGATGCTGTAATTTGATCTAGCTTTTTTGCTTGTCTTCCCTTTATCAAACTAAAATTTGAATGCTCTACTATTGACTTTAAATACATTTGATGGGAAGGTGACCTCAGTCTGTGGCCAAGAGCATTTATATACTACACAATGGGGGCAGGAGGGGCTTTTTGCATGTAACTGTGTGTCAAGCATCTTGGGAGTAAAATTAGTAGCTAGTGATACTGTTGTAGCCTTTTGACCTTGCAGATGTTCTGCTTCTGGCTTAAAAATAAAAGTGGAAGTTGTGTGTGTGTGTGTGTGTGTGTGTGTGTGTGTATGTGTGTGTGTGTCTGTGTGTGTGTCTGTGTGTCTGTGTATGAAACAGATTGACAGATATGGTGTGTCAACATCTGGGGTGAGGGCCCAAGAGTGATTTGTGTGTCATTAGAAAGTTGGACAGTTTTCTACAAATGCTCCTCACAGTTCCCCAAATACATCATCTCTGTTTTCTGTTTTCATTGATGGCATATACATTTAGTAAGTTGAATCTCAGTTGTTGCTTGGGAACAGCCCCGCTGTTTTAAATCACAAAGGTGAGAGAAGTGTCTATTCTGCCTTTCTTGACATTATAAATTGGGTTTTTCTAAGCCGAGTGGTTGTTGCAGATATTTTTAGCAAGTACAGTTCACACAAGGAAGAGTCAGTCTCCTCCCTGTGGTCTATTTCCTTTGGCTTTTCTTTCTGTTGTCGACAAATATGCATGACCCAAGTGTTACCATGCTAACCATCTGTAACTGTACAGGTGATAGCATTAACTGCATCCACAGTGGTTGCTCCCTCACCATTACCTATACCCAGAGCTTATCGTTATCCTCTACAGATGACCTAGACCAGTGTTCCTCAATCTTCCTCATGCTGCGACGCCTTAATACAGTTCCTCATGTTGTGGTGATCCCCAACCATAAAATTATTTTCTTTTTTTTTTTTTTTTTTAAAGCATTCTTTTTTTTTTCTTTTAAAACTTTATTTATTTATTTATTTATTTGCCTGGAACTGGAACTACAGACAGTTGTTAGCTGCCATGTGGGTGCTGGGAATCAAACCCGGGTCCTCTGGAAGAGCAGACGGTGCTCTTAACCACTGAGCCATCTCTCCAGCCTCCCATAAAATTATTTTCATTGCTACTTCATAACTGCAATTTTGCTATAGTTATGAATTGTAATGTAAATATATGATATGTAGGATGCCTGATATATGACTCCCAAAGGAGTCTCTGACCCATTGGTTGAGAATCACTGCCCTAGACCCAGGAAACAGTAGCATCCCATCTGCTGCTGACCGCAGCTACTCCAAATTTGTGTTTGTGGATTTGCCTATTTTAGATCCCTCATGGATGAAGAACCATGCAGCATTTGCCCTTCTGTGTCTGCATAGTATTTTGAATGTCTGTGGAACATACATCAAAACGCTTACTTTATGATGTGTGATATTATATTGTGAATCAGCTCTTTATCTATTGGTGGAAACATTGGTTGCTTCTACTGTCTGGCTACTATGAATGAAGCATGAGCGCATATCTATCTGTTCAGGTCTCTGTGTTTAGGTTTTTGGTTTGTTTGTTTGTTTGTTTTTTGGATAACAGATAGGAGTAGAATTATTGGGCCATTTGGCTGTTACTTGTATGAAAAACCAACGTGACTTCTTGTAGTGGGTCTATGTTTTAGTACATTGTAAATACTTGTCGCGCTTACTGGTTTAATAAAAAGCTGATTGGCTGGAGGCAGACAGGAAGTGTGGGCGTGGCTACCAGACCAAGAAAACTCTGAGAACAGGAACAGCAAAGCAGAGTAGCCAGGGAGACAGCATGATGAGCCACCAGCAGATGCAGAGGAAAGAAGTTGAAATGCTGCTCTGAGAAAAGATACCAAGCTGCATAGCTGCACAAGAATCATGGGTTAGTTTAAGAGTAGAGTTAGCAAGTTATGTGCCTGGGCCCTAGGTCAGTCAGTATAAAATTAATAAAAGGGTCTGTGTGTTTCTGTGGGACTATAGTTCTGGACTACAGGCCGGACAGGCCAGAAACTTCATACCACAACTTCTTCTTGTCACTTAGATGTTAGTGTAAACTACACTTTCAGAACTACTTGTCCTTGCCACCTAACCAAAAGCAGCCCAGCCCATCCCACCATCACCTGACACACTGTCAACAAGACCCTCACCTCTAGCATATGTTTTCTCACTCACTTGATTCCTCAAATGAAGCCAGACCTTGACTCTTGTCTTCTGCTCCTTCCTCAGCATCTTCCAGCATGGTCAGTACATATTTGTTGATTAAATAGCCTACCTCTTCTCTTTCAGTATTGGATACCAATGACCGATTTCTGAGAAAAATAACTGTCGGGCAGGGGAGCGCAGAGAAAGCATACTCCCGGCAGGTAGGTGGCGCCATCTTCCCGGAAGTGTCTGCCCTTCCCAGCCTTGGTTTCCAATCTTTGCTCTTTGTTTCTCTTCTTCTCCCAGCAGTGGTGCTGGTGGTGACTCTCTCTCCCAGGGCTGGTGGTTCTCCCGCTGTCTGGGGTGACTGTCTCTCCCAGGGCTGGTGGTTCTCCCGCTGTCTGGGGTGACTGTCTCTCCCAGGGCTGGTGGTTCTCCCGCTGTCTGGGGTG
>PVIH01013219.1:0-59487 GCA_004025045.1 Sigmodon hispidus
TCTTTTTCTTTTTTTCATTTGTTGGAGATTGGGTGTGTGGAAAATGCACAACTAATAACACTGTAGTCTGGAGAGAAATACTCCAACAGAACATTCATCTGGTTGGCATAATGCAAGGTTCTTTTGTAGTGTTTTCCACCTTTTGACGATATGAGGGCCAGAGGGCAATTTTCTCCATGCTCATGTAATCTTGTACCCCCTGTGACTAAATAATGGTCATTAGGGCAACTCTATTCCATTGTGTGAGACATTGTCGCTTTGTGCTCTGGATTACTATTCCCCACAGCCTACTCCAGGAATACCAGGTTAATGTAGCTGTGACCTGCCTGGGCTCCATTTAAATGCAGCCTCACAAGGTGAGAGCCAGTACATTTACCCAATGAGCCAATCCCTTCAAAACGGATGCAATATCTACCACATGTTGCTCCTTTTTCTGAAGGAAAAGCTCCTACTCCTGCAGGAGTTTAGAAAGCTCACTAACAATGCTGCCATCTATCAAAATGTCAAAAGCTTTATTATCATAAAACCAAAGGAACCGACTTCCACTGGCTTTTTTAAAAAGCTTGAAGGGAGGCAGCTGGAGAGAGCTCAAAATAATGCCAGTGGAAACAATAGAGAGGTCATTAGGATGCCACAGGAAGGTGACCTATCGGGTGGCAGCTGTGACCATAGAACTCCAGACTTTCTTCTCAAGTTAACATTTGTTCTCCCACCTCCACCGCCCCCATGTCATATTCTCTACAGGCAGAAGACTTGGATTTACTATTGACTCTGGAAAATTCCACAATGTGTCTCTAGGGCAAGGTCAGGAGCCGGTGGCAGAAATGGCACTGGAGAAAGCCGCCAGTGGAGGACACTGGGTCATCCTGCAGGTAACTATAAAGGTTTCATGGAAAGCCCTGGTGTGAACCCAAAGGATAGGCCATGCTCTGATGCCCTGCCCAGCAGAGAAGGGCCCTTATTCTAACACAAAGATATCCAAATACCTTCCCACATTCACAATGCCTATAGGTAAGAAAGGAATGGGAATGAGCAAGCTAATAGAGATGGCCATCAAAGTTAACATGTTACTTCAAAGTTGACAGAACAGAACACTGTATACATGGTCATACACATTTATGTAATATATATGCACAATACACACATATAATATATAAATTATGTATTATTTTTACTACTCTACTTGGTCCCTAAATAGTCATGTTGCCTGTTTGTAAATTAAGAAATTAGACAATTCCTATCACATATACTGAAGCAGATACACATATGTCTAAGATTCTGTAATTCAGTATCTTCCAGCATAATCTCCTTGGCCAATGATTCTAATAAGTTCCCAGAGGCCCTGGAACACAGGCCATCTTTGGAGGACTGAAGGACCCTGGATTCTAGGGCCTGACCCAGGCATTCACTTCAGGTATTCGGCAGAGCACCCCCCATGAGAACAAGGAACTAAAAGTCTAAAAGTCTGTCCCAGGAAACAGAGTGACCCAGCCCAGAAAGCCATAATCAACTCAGGTGACCATTAGGACACGATGGTTGAACCTGTGGTAAAAATACCAGAAGTTCTAAGCAGAATAGCTGTGACCAACACTCTGCTGTAAAACCCCCCTAACCAGCTGACCTTAAGGCAACCATATGATTATAGTATGACCTTTAAAGTGACCAATCATGTATTGCCCCAGTTGCTATGGTGATTTTATGGTCTTAGCCTTTAAAAGAGATATGAGATTGTTAATCACTGCTACTCCTTTGCTCCCGAGGCAGGGAGGTAGCCTGCCTGTACAGACGAAATAAATCCTCTTGCTTTTTGCATCAACTGGACTGGAGTCTGGGTTCTTGGGCCCCCCCTTCCCGAGGATAGTACCCTGAGTCTCAGGTCTATCAGGACCATAGAGCCAAACTGGTCTTTACAGAAAGCCTGTTAGCTATCAGTATGACTGGTAATGGGTATATGGTGTGTGACATCATCAGCCCAAAGGTTTTTGAGGAGGCAACTCATAGAATACCCTGTCTCCAGTCACTATGGCAAAGTTCTAGGGTCAGTGTTGTTCTCCATGTAGAGGTGAGGAAAGTGAGTCTTGCATTAGCATTTAGTCCACAGTGATGGTAGTGGCACAGTTACTGCTTAGTTCCAACCTTTCTTTTAACTAGCTGTGGGAACCAGGGCAGCTTGGCTACCCTGCTGCCATAACATGTGGGGCCCAAAACATCTTGGCCACATTGCTGCCATGACAGGCTTGATAGGAACCAGCTAAAAGATAGGCCTGAGCCTCAGCTTACTGGCAATATCATCCAGTCCTCAGGAAAAACTATAAACTGGCACCATCCAGGAATGGGCCAGTCAGCATCCCAGGAGAAAATACCTAACATTCCATCCATTATAGATATTACCAGGTATCTTTTAGCCCAGCACACACATGTTTACCTTTATTAAAGGTACCCCCAGACAAATGTCAGCCAATCAGGGTCCTGAACCCTGGAGATCCCTTCACCCCTGACCCTCTCCATGCTGGGCCCTCTCTGCTCTAACTTCTCTGTCAGACAGATGGAGAGTCCAAGCTTGAGGTTGAATAAAGGCTCTGTTTTTACATACGGATTCAGACTCCTTGGTGGTCTTTTGGGGGACTTGGCAATCCGGGCATAACACTAGCCACACATCCATTTTCTTCCAAAACAGCACTGGCTTTTTCTGGTGTTTCTAAAATAGAGATTTGATGCACATTGTACTTCTGTTTGGCATGAACCTAGATTCATGCAGACATTTCCCCAAAGCCCAAACAGAATTACCTAGTAACTGCACAGGCCCGCCTTCAAAGTCACTGCCTAGAAAATTTTTGTATTTGTTTCATGAAAGCATTTAAAGTTAGATAGCATATGGTCTGCAAGGCAGAGAGCTTTGGAAAATGAATGAACTAACAAAGTAGGTTTCATAATTGTCTGTGTCACTCACTTTCATAGGTGGCACATTTAGATGTAAGATGTTCTGTCCTCATCAGCTAGAGGCAAACATGAAGAAAAAACTCTGAGTTCTTACTCCTAGAGTAAGGTTCCAGACTTGATGAACCAGAGTTCAGTAACAAATGCTTAGTTCCTCACAGCTGGGGTGGCTGAAAGTCTGAGATACAGTCTTAGTTTCCTCCGCCTCCTCTGTCCCTGAAGTAAAGTGGCCATCTGAATGCATCCTTCTGGGTTTCAGAGACCTAATCCTAGACACTGTTGTATTGGCCATATTTAGCCTTAATTACCCTTTGAAAAAACCTCTATCTAAATCTGGCTACACTGTGAAGTTCAGTTCAAGATTCAGCCTATTTGTTCTAGAAGCTCATTGTTCAGCCCAGAATGCCTACTTGTCCAGTGTTTACTCCTGGAATGAAAGTAAATAATGTGAGCTGGAGAGATGGCTCAGTGGTTAAGAGCCCTGGCTGCTATTCCAGAGGCCCTGAGTTTAATTCCCAGAAACCACATGACGGCTCACAGCCATCCATAATGAGATCTGGTACCCTCTTTTGGCCTGCAGGCATACATGCAGACAGAACACTGTATACATAAGAAATAAATAAAAACAAATCTTTAAAAGAAAGAAAGAAAGTGAATAATGTGAATGACTACAATGGCATAGATCTTTTTGCACACAATTTTTAGAGAATACTTCTATCACCCTTCCCTTCTGCAACCAACCTCTCATTTTTGTAGCTGTTACTAATTTTTGACTATTGGAAATAATTGCATACATACATGTAGGTATGATATTTCAGTCACCATATTAAAACTTCTTTAGGGCCAGTCAGTAGGCTCAGAAAAAGTGCTTATTGTGCAAAAGGTGACTCCTGACTTCAATACCTACAATCCACTTTGGAAGGAAAAGAGTGGACCTAATCATTTTTTACCTATACACACACACACACACACACACACACACACACACACACACACACACACACACACCTCTGTCTTTCTCTCTCTCTCTCATAAGTAACATAAAACTGAAAACAAAAGATAATTATGGAGAGAGAGAGAATTTGTCTTTGAGGAAGGGGAAATATATGGCCTGTGCTGGGACAGCATCTTACAAAATGAGTGCTAGCTCTCTTTTCAGCCAGCCTTTCTTCCCTTCCACCTTTTGAGTCTATATGCTAATGAGGAGTTTGAATAGAGGAGGTTTCCAAATGTAGTAAGAGTTCAGGCACATTTATGCCTGTTAGAGCTTAATACTTTATTAAACTAACCCAGATATGTCTCAAGCAGTTGGGTTTGAACTATAACAAAGCAAACTAGTAGGAAACTCTCAGAAGTGATTGGTGGGTCACTGTGGGAAATAGGTCAGATGGACTGGGAGGTGTCTGCTTTACAATGAAAACTTGCCGTGACTTTGCAGGACTTAATGTGTTCAGTGTTCTATTCTATCTGGGTTTGCTTTTATTTATTTATTTATTTATTTTGTATAAAAACAAAGCAGCAGGTCATGATGGCTCATACTGTGAATTCAAGGCCAGAAGCATGTCATGACCTTCTGTGTTGTCAACATAGTTATATATAGGAAAAGTTCTAATACTGTAGTTCAAGTCGTATCCAGAAATGGCACAGGAGTCATGAGCCTTGCTGTCTTACAGAATATTCATCTGGTAGCCAAGTGGCTGGGAACCTTGGAGAAACTCCTTGAAAAATTCAGCCAAGGGAGTCACAGAGATTACAGAGTATTCATGAGTGCTGAGGCTGCACCTTCCCCACATGAGCATATCATCCCTCAAGGCCTCTTGGAAAATTCCATTAAGATCACTAATGAGCCCCCCACAGGAATGCTGGCCAGCTTACATGCCACTTTGTGCAACTTTGACCAGGTAAGAAGGCAGCTGCAGCTGGTCTAACAACAAGGTGGTGTCTTCTCAAGACAGTGCAGTACATCAACTCATGCGTCTTATTTAGAGCAGAGAAGTGAAGTCTCTGTGTGTGTATGCACATGTGTACATGATTGTGTATGTGTGTGCCCACAGGCTCATGGGCACTACCTTTTCCTCCTTCTCTCTTTAAATTTGTATATGTTGACTGTAAAGTAATGGGTTTCATTGTGGCACATTAATGTGTATATACAGAGTGCACTGATCACATCCATTGCCTCATTACTCTCCCTCTGTCCCCTCTTACTGGTGTCCTTCCTCTTCCCAAATAGTCCCCTATTCTATTTTCATGTGTATTACACTTTGGAAGAAATTTCACCTATTGATATTTTAGCAAGTAGGAATAATTTATGTTTCATCTAATGTTAAGAAAATATAGCATGATCTAGATTTTCAGAAGCTGTTTCTGAAATGTGTATCTGATGAAGTACTGTCTTGGCGCAGAAAGAGGAGCTATTGATGATAATAGTGACAGCATAGGTACAGTGTCAATGTAATACTGTAGACTTGGCTTTGATATTTCTAAGTTGAAAGTCAATATTTTTGGTTGATATCTACGATAAATGTCATGGGGGTACTTATCACTGTGACCAAATACCTGACAAGAAATAATTGAGCAGATAAAGATTTTTCTTGGCTCACACTTTAAGGTGATACCATCCATGGTGATGGGAAGGCATGGTGACTGAGGATCCATTCATTACCCTAGGAACTTGCTGCTGGGATTCTTTGTAACACAGCAGGGTCAGAAAGGAGGAGGGTGGGAGGGAGAGAAGGAAGGAGGGAAGGAGGAAGAGAGGGAGGGTGGATGGCTGGGGAACCAGGGCTGGGCTATAGTCTTCAAGCCCCACCCCCTAGGGGCCCACTTCTCCAGCTGTATTCTACCTTCCAAATGGTCCACAACCTCCCAAAATAATGTCACTATTAAGCAAACAGGTACTAAATCACAGGAGCTTGTGCAGTGCATTTCACATCGAACCTATAGCATTCTTATTTATGTTTTTTGTTTTCCTCCCAAATAATATTATATACAAATTAATGTTAGTTAAATTACAATCGTTTTCCTCACCCAAATTGCTATATGTTACTGGATCATAATCCAGCCTTAGCCTTTGCTTTTGTGTTTCCTTTACTGATATTGCCATAAGTTACTGCTCTTCTAATTTCTTGGGAATCTTTGATAAATAGCACTGTTAATCGAGTAGAATAGGCCCTAAGGAGGAAGCACATATGATTTGGTGATAAATACTGAGTACCTTGTTAGGGATATTATTTTTCATAAAGCATAATAACATGTTTCACTTTTTTCTTGTACTTTTTGAAGTCAATACCAAATTCAATGAGGGAATTTTACTGCCTTAGTTAGGGTTTCTATTGCTGTGAAGAGATACCATTACCATGGCAACTCTTATAAAGGAAAACATTTCATAGGGGTGGTTTACATTTTCAGAGGTTTAGTCCATTATCATTTTACGGGACATGGTGGCAGGCAGGCAGACATAGTACTGGACAAAGAACTGAGAGTTCTGCATCTTACAGACAACAGGAAGTGGTCTGAGATACTAGGCAGTATTCTGAGCATGGGAGACGTCAAAACCTGCCCCCAAAATGACACATTTCCTCAAACAAGGCCACACCTACTTCAACAAGGCCACACCTACTTCAACAAGGCCACACCTCCTAATAGCACCACTGCCTATGAGCTAATGGGGGCCAATTACACTAAAACTACCACATATAAAAAAAATGTCTATCTTTAGAAGAAAATGTTGATGGATATAGTTAATTCTTTACTTAAGTAATTTAGTCTGTATAATAAGACTGTATAAAACAGTAGGTACTCAAAAAACCTTGTTGACTCTCTTAAATATTTGCAGTGTGCTTTTTCTGTGCACTGTGGCAAATGTGTATTTGTCTCTTTATCATCTCACAACTTTTGGCCATTTATGGATGGCTATTAACAATTTTCAAGTATTTTCTAAAATTACACATATAATAGGAATTTGATAGTTAAAAATTTATGTATGTAATACTTATGTTCTCTGAGACACTTGTAATTATTTATAACAATATTCCTTCCATGAAAAGTTATGCTCTGTTCAATTATCCTGTAGCTTTTTGGTGAAAAGAATGCAAGTTTGGACAATCTCCCTAGGGAGGTGCACGATCCGAAATTATGCTGATAGAGAAAGATTTCCCCAAAGCCTATATGAATTCCCAAGTTAAGACCACTTTCTCTAACTTATTTAAGAAAGCATGGGCTCTACCAACTTCTGTCTGTACTACTATATACATTAGTTTAAATGTATATTCATTGAAAATAATTTTAATGTCTTTAAAGAAGAAAATTTCTTTGTAACAGAAAGAGATCTCTTGAGAATTAAGACTAAATTTGATCTGAAGAAACAAAAAGAAATTAATTTATTCATTAAGCATCCCCTCAAGCCTATTTTAACAACCCACACAGAGAAAAACATTACAGAAATGTGAAGTGCAAAGATCCTGGCTTGCTGGTACATCTGGAACAGAACACATTTTTGTTCAGATCGTGTTCTCGATGCTTCTCTTGTTGCTGTGATAAAATACCCTGACAAAACCCATGTAGTTTCCAGCTCAAGGCATACAATCTACCATGCCAGGGAAGTCATGTCAGCCAGAACAGGAAATGGCATGTCACATTGAATTCACGGTCAGTAACATAAAGCCATGAATGCTATTCTGTTTGCTTTGTCCTTACATTCAGTCTGGGACTCCAGCCTGTCAATGGAACTGCCCACGTTTAGCCTGGGTCTCCCCACCTCAGTCAACCTAATCTAGATAAGCCTTCACAGGCATTTCCAGAAGTTTGTCTTTCAGGTGATCCTAGATCCAATCAACAAACAGTCAGTGTTAACTATTACAGTTCATCTCATTGGGAGATAGTAACCTGTGCCCTGGCTGCCTGCAGATGGGCTCCTGAGACTCTTTTATCAGCATCAGAGTTGGCTCTATTTGAAAAATGTTCTTGATGAGACAGCATTGACTTGAAGAAGGTGGAAGTGATTTCTACAGCAGTGAGAGTTCTGGTAGTTGTAGTAGTTTAAATGAGAAACGAAGCCTGTAGGTGCCACACTTGGTCCCCAGTTCATCTTGTTGCTCTTCATAGAGGTTATGGGAGGTCCACATTATAACCACATAGAGGTCATAATGGTCCACTGCCAGTAGCAGTTGTCATTGGGGACAGGCTTTGAGAGAGAGTTCATAACCCAGCCCTACTTCCGATCTGCTCTCTCTGCTTCCTGTTTGTGGTTGAAGATGTGATCTCGTAGCTCCATACTCATACCTCCAGGCCTGCAGTCTACTTTCATAACACTCCAGCAAAAGAGATTTTTATGCCCTGGGAACCATAAGCTAAAATAGATGCTTCATTCTATAAGATGATTTGGTGTTCATGTTTCATCACAATGACAGAAAAGTAGCTGAGACACCCTCAAAGCTTGTATGTATCACCACACTGTTGTCACCAGCCCAGCCCCATGTGCATACTCGTCATTGCACCATGTTCCTCATGTTGTTAGCTAAAAGTTGCAGACCTATATCAATGCTCCCAATAGAAGATTGGAAAAAGGAACAAGAAGTGATAATGGGAACATGTTTGCGTTCTCGCAAAGACACATCCTACAAATTAATGTTGAATCATACCCAAGATGCCCAATAGAAATGAAAACCAAGGGTAGTACCAAATCCTTCCTAAATTGTGGGTTTGGGTTTTTTTTTTTTTTGTATTTTTATATACATACATACATACATATGCACATAGGAAAAAGTTTAACTTGCAAATTTACCACAGTAAGAAATTAACAATGGTAAAATGGGACAGTTATAACACTGTTAAACACACAGTTTAAAATGTAAGAACTATTAATTTGTTGCATTTTACACTTAATACCATTTGAGCTATAGCTGACCACACACAACTATAGAAAATGAAAATTAAAGAATTTGTGAAACAAATAGCAGGGGGTTGGATATAATAGAACTTCTTTTACTTTGTAGGCCAAATTTAATCACACTGCCTTAACTCTATAGGGAGGGGGTGCACATGTGAACGTGTGTGTGTGCTAAATGTATACATTTGTGCACAGGAATGCACACCTATGCTGAAGGCAGAGAATATTGTCAGTTGTTTTTCTCAATCACTCTTTACCATATTTTTTTTTTTAGATCAGGTCTCTGACAGAAATGAAGCTTGCCATTTTGGTTAGGCTGACTGACTATCAAGCTCCTGTGATCCACCTATCTCCACTCTCCAGTGCTAGGGTTAGGGGTCTACACTGTCATGTCTAACTTTTGCATGAGTGTTGGAGATTTGAACTCATGTCTTCTTGCTCTCACAGCATGAGTCCTTATCCACCAAACTATCTCCCTATCCCTAAATCTATCTTTGTAATCTCTCTTCTTAAATTAGAACTAAAATACAAGCTTCAGCATACATATTGAAAATCAATAAAGTTCATTTCATGTTAGTATTTCGCTTCCAAAAGCATTCCAGAATGCTTCTACAAATCTGATCATTAAGAGAACAAGATGTCAAATCTTAATTGGCCTTACAATAAAAACTCAGATACTGGGGCAAATGCTAGAAGATCAGAGAGAAAGGTGAACAGGCCACAGCCACTTCTCACCTTGCCAGCTCCTCAGCCAAAAAGGGTAGTTCCTGTCTCTGTGATTTCCAAGGGAAACACAGGCCAAAATGGAAGGGCCAAACTTTGTCTCCTCTCATCTTATATTCCTTTCTCTTCCCAGCCATATCATTTCTTGATGTAGGATGTCTTTCTGTATGCTGTGAATATGCTTTATTATTGGTTAATAAGGAAACTGTTTTGACCTATGGCAAGCAACTTAAAGGCAGGTGGTAATTCCATAGATAAAGGGGAAGGAGGATGGAGTCAGACAGAGATGCTGTGAACTGCCACCCAAGGAAGCAGATATAAAAAAACACAGGTAAGCCATGTGTCATGTGTCAATACACAGACTAATGAAAATGGATTGAGTTGAAAGAGTTAGCAGGTAATGAGCTTTAGCCATAAGCCAAACAGTTTGTAATTAATATAAGCCTTTGTGTGATTAGTTGGTGCTAAGTAGCAGTGGGGCTGCAGGTCCAAACCTTGAGCCTATGCTGGGCTGGATGGGCCAGAAACCTCAGGCTACTACCTTTTGTTTCAACCTTCCTAGTGCTGGAATTAAAGGCGTGTGTGCTTCCCAAGTACTGGGAGCAGAGATATGGTATCCCAAGTGCTGGGATTAAAGTGTGTGCCACCACTGCGTGGCACTATTTGGCCTTGAACTCACAGAGATCTCTGTATCCTGAGTGCTAGAATTAAAGGTATGTGTCACTACTCTCTGAACTCATGGCTAACTCTATGTCTGGCTCAATCCTCTGATCTTAAGGCAATCTTTATTTGATACACAATATATTACCACATTTTCTCTTTTTTTTCTCAAAATTAGAAAGGTTATAGCTAATATGAGAAAAATTATATACAATAAGTACAATAACTAGATATAATATATACAGGCAAAAATTACATTAATAATGTCTAGTTCACTAACCATTGACAAATTTAGAGAAAACACTCCATTATTCTATTTTGGTGAGTTCAAAGTGTTGTACTTAATTCACTTTCTATTCTAACTTGTTTTTTTAAAAGATTTTATTTATTTATTTATTTATTTATTTATTTATTTATTTATTTATTATGTATGCAGTGTTCTGTCAGCATGTATCCCTGCCCGACAGAAGAGAGCACCAGATCTCATTATAGATGGTTATGAGCCACCATGTGGTTTCTAGGAATTGAACTCAGGACCTCTGGAAGAACAACCAGTGCTCTTAACCTCTGAGCCATCTCTCCAGTCCCTTCTATCTTAACTTGTGTTACCAACCAAAAACTTTCTTTTGATGTCTACCAAACCTAAACACTGTACACCTCTTTCGTGAGTTTCTTTTCTTAGTTTAAGAAAGAAAACTGTAACTATCGAGTCTTCAACTCCATCAGAGACCCAAGAATGAAATATTAACTAAATAAGTAGGAAGTGCAAGCAACTTCCAAACATATGAGACATGACAAAAACAGCTGACTGCCTGGATAGTCACCCAAAGTCCCTCTGCAATCTTCAGCCTACAAGCCTAGCATATATCACAGATTTATCTGTGAAGTAGGATTTTCTGAAGGGCTGTCCTACCTTGTTTTGGCAAAGTTTGGCAGTTCTTTCCTGTGTGTCCCGTTTGTTCATCTTGGACAGCTTACTGTCAGCAGCTGAGTTCTGTGTAGGCTTGCCTTAACTTTCTGTGTAGCTGAGACAACTTCTCATCTTCCTCCCTCTGCCATCCACATGCTGGGTTGACAGACCACACTCCCATGCCCCATTTATGCTGAGCTGGGGATGGGCAAGCACTCTACCAAGTAAGCTACCCCCACTCTGGTTGTCTCTCTTCTGATATTCACTTGCTCATCAGTTGGTGTCTCAAAATGTGGGTGGACAGAACCATACTGTTAAAAATGCCTGGTTCACATTTTCTTCCTGTAACATTTATGCCAGCAGAACAACCAAATGGGCATTGGCTCTTTTTTTAATGCTGACGAGAAAACCAAGTTACATTGATAATAGATCGAATTACTGTACTTGGTATAGTACCTTGGGTTTTATGTGATTAATGCAAGTGGCTACTTAGTGTCTTGTTAGATTATAATTCTGATAAGAAATTTCAAATACAGTTTGATTTTTAGAAATGTCACACACTTAAAGGTAGCATTTTTACAGCCTTAAAATTATATAGTTTATCTTCTTTTGCCATCTTGCTTTTTATTTGATGTATAGTTGTGGAAAAGTTTATTTTTGGTCATCATACAGCACTTATCCCCATGAATCACCTAAAAATGGCCTAATTTAGTACAACTTAGGAATTCTTTTGGCTCCGAACTACATGTGGCCAGGCAATTCTAAAATTATATTTAGCAAAGCTAATTTTGCTGTAAGTATTATCAGCAGAAATGGAACACTTCCCTGGTGATGGCCCATGGCAGCAAACCCAATCCAAAAGTCCCTAGGAGGCCAGACATGAACTTCTCTCAGGGTTCCTAAATAGCCTTGATATGTAGCAAAAATAGTTAGAGCCATTTTAAATATGAACTGGCTGTGGTCGGGCTTCTAGAAGGAGTAGGTAAGAAGGTGCAGCTGGGTCCTGCTGTCCCCTATGCCTGTTCAAGGAGTACCTTACTTCTCCTCCTTGTTTGCTGCATAGCACTGCTGAATTTGAGAATAGCTAAGTATTTTTAAGGAATAGATGTAATGTTTTCTACATCTGTATTTGACTGTTGCTGGGGGGCCTTAACCATGGCAATATGGTTTACTAGGATCCAACCCCCACCCCTTGATGTACAGAAATCTTTCAGATATAGTCAGCACTCTGAGCTCTGTATGTCACTCAACAATAATTCTTCCTCGGTTCACTGGAAAGCCATGGATTAATTAAGGTCCAGATTAAATGGCTATTATAAAAAGCAGCAGGGCTGGCAATGGAGACAAATGCTGGAGTTCTAGTATGTGTGAATGAGGTACTAGGTTCACACTCCAGTAGCACATAATGAAAACATGCACAGCGGAGCAAGGGGAACACTCCTCCATTGTTGGTGGGAGTGTAAGCTTGTTCAGCCACTTTGGAATGCAGTATGGAGGTTTCTCAGAAAATTGAGAATCAATCTCTCCAAGGACCCAGCAATACCACTTCTGGGTGTATACCCTAAAGATGCCCAGTTACACTCCAAAGGCATTAGCTCAACTATGTTCATAGCAGTGCTATTTGTAATAGCAAGATCCTGGAAACAACCTAGATATCCCTCAACTGAAGAATGGATTAACAAACTGTGGTATATCTACACAATGGAATACTACTCAGCAGTAAGAAAAAATGATATCCTAAAATTTGCAGGCAAATGGATGGATTTGGAGAATATCCTCGTGAGCGAGGTATCACAAACTCAAAAAGATAAGCAGGGGATGTACTCACTCATTAGTGGACTCTAAACAAACAAACAAACAAACAAGAAAAAAGCAAAGCATGCCCAAGCTGCAAATCACAACCACTGAGCAGCTTGGGATCAGAAACACCCTGGACTGATTCCTTGGATCCCACTACCCCTAGAGGAACACCTGACTCAGTCTTGAGGGACGGGGGAGAAAACTGGATCTGCCAGGAGTGGAGACTGAACTAAGCAATATTGGGTCAGTGGGACCATGGGACTGCCTGCTGCCTGCACAGGGAGGTGATGGGGAGATGTGGAGAAGAGAGAATGACCTGATGTGGTGGGAGGGGGAAGGGACCTTGAATAAGGATATACAAGGTTAGAAAGTGTGATTTCTTTGTTCATAATAATAATAAAAAAGAAAGAAAAAAGAACAACATGCACAGAATCAATGAGATTATAGTGACTCCAATAAGATGGCTGGGTGCTCTTCCACACATACCAGGCTGGTCTGACATGTCATCCATGCGCTCCACCGAAGTACACCTCCACCCTACCTGATTCAAGGGTTATCTGGTCATCATTGTTTATAGCCCACAGAAAAAAAGTGGTGATGAGGACAAGCCATTTCCCTTGTAAAAAAATAACATGGATAAGAAATTACGTCAATCACTTCTCAAAATCTCAAAGCAAAACCTTGGTTGTGAGGCACCTATGGCTTCAGAAGTGACTTGGGAAGTCTTTTAGTAGGTGACCATGTTCACAGATGATCTTAGTCACCATGAGTCTGGGAATAATGAGGAGCTATGACTAACTAGCATTCTGCTAGTTTAGATGATGTTACCCAAAGTCTATTGTTCTACAGAGGAAAGAATACTAGTCAGTACTAGCATGGTTAAAATGAGTGGCCCCATTTTTCTAGAGAAGTTAGAGACATTAAGTAGAAAAACAAACTGGGAACATTGCTTAGTTGGAAGAGTACACAAAGGCCTGAGTTGATCATCATAGTCTCATAAACCAGGTACATTTGCACAGGCCTGTAATCCCAGCATTTGGGAGGTGGAAGCAGGAGAATCCAGAGTTCAAGGCTATCCATGTCTACATAGTGAGGTCCTGGCTAACCTGGGATACATGAGACTCTATCTCAAAAGAAAAAGCCTTCCTCTCACTTCAGCACATTAGCAAAACCCAAATTATGTCTACTTGTCTTGGGCAAAAAGTTATGATTAAGGACCTAATATATCACTCTGAAGCCATCCTCCAGGGCATTCAGAATTCAGGCCCTTGCCCTTACACACTGTGCAGATGGTTAATTAGCCATGTCTTGTCTTTCCTCCCAGGATACACTTGAGATGTGCTCCAAGGATCAGGAGTTTAAAAGCATCCTCTTTTCTCTGTGCTACTTTCATGCCTGTGTGGCAGGGAGACAGAGGTTTGGGCCCCAGGGCTGGAGCCGAAGCTACCCTTTCAGTTCTGGAGACCTGACGATCTGTGCCAACATCCTTTACAACTACCTAGAGGCAAGCCCTACTGTAAGTGTTGTGACCAGATAACCCTTTCCTAGAAGTGGACTGAATCTCTCAGTCTGGGTGCTATCGGAAAAGACCATAACTTTCTTTCTGAAGCTATTATTTAAATAGCCAATACTACATAGGCATTTTCTGCCTAGTGTGAAAATAAACCAGATTAAAGGTTTTCATAAGACAGGTCAAGCCAGTTCTACATCAGTAACTTATGCAAAAAAAAATGTCCTTCATTATGTTAACAAAAACAGTGGTTTACATGTGCATATATGCTAGATTCATTAGGCAGGTAATGAAGCATTTGCACAAATGTAATTACATACAGCAGTTCTGACAGTTCATAACACTGCATTAATAATCACCACAATTAGTTTTGATGATGGAAGCAATTTACAATGCGTCACATGTATAAATAATGGTGCATTTCCTGCATATGTCATTATTATGTATAAGGATGCCACCTTGTTGTGACTTTCTCAGTAATGTTCACCTTGATTTGAAGTTAAAGGTAGATGGATGATTGTATCTGCAAACTAAAGCTGCAGCTGGGGATGGAAATGCCTCATCAAGAACAGTTGTGTAAACTCTCATAAACCAAATGATTGGATTGTAGAAGAGAAGAACCATTAGCTCCTAAGGAGGGCCCAGTGAGTTTCATCTCCACAAGGGGAACTTTTCACGAAGTGGCATCCATAAATATATTTGTTAAACCAGTCAGAGGTGGAGCTATGAGCCACTCTGTCTGTGAAGGGCCTCTGCAGACTTCCTATCCATGAGTCTCAGGAAACAATGGTTTGATGTTCTTTTAGTAATCCTTGTTACAGGTTTTCCATGTGTTTCCCAGGTTTTGGTGCCTGTCATGACACTGTGCACACTCAACACATATCAGGGGGGCCTTCTCCCAAGGAACAGATTCTGAATGAGTTATTTCAAAGTAAATGGGTTTTATATGGTTTGTGATCAGCAATCCCTTTCTTCTTTGTTTCATTGTTTACCTTGTTTGTCTTTTGGTTTTGGGGTTGTTTTGTGTTTTCTTTTTTCAGTACTAGAGATTGAATTTAAGGCTTCATACATGCTAGGAAAGGGCTCTGTCAGGCAGATGCATTCCCCAGCCCTCCTCTAAAAAAGCTTGTTGTGGTTTGTGTTTGTTTGTTTGTTTTGAGATAGGGTTTCCCTATGTTGTTCAGGCTTGCTTTGAATACCCCTCTAGGCCAGGCTGCATGAACTTGAGATTCTCCTACTTTGGACTCATGGATAGCTGGGATTATAGGCCCACACCACGAGTCCCAGCTAATCTTAGCATGTTTTAAGCAAACTATTACACATCAAATGGAGCAATGGATCTAGGAGTAGGGGTGGGGAACTGGGAGGAATGGAGGGAGGGGAGGCTGTAGTTGGAGTATTGTATGAGAGAAGAAAAAAGAAAAAGAAAAAAAATATTTTAACACTTCTGAAAGAAGAAACAGACTAGATAATACTTCCATGATGTTCTTTGTAACTGCCCATGA
Source organism: Sigmodon hispidus (assembly GCA_004025045.1). Lineage (NCBI taxonomy): Eukaryota > Metazoa > Chordata > Mammalia > Rodentia > Cricetidae > Sigmodon > Sigmodon hispidus. The sequence goes on from PVIH01013219.1 coordinate 15,933, forward strand.
GTGTGGGTCCCGGAAGGCAGTCCTATGTCAATTGAGCTCTGTACATAGGAGAGGTAGATGTGGAGAGGAAAAAAAAAGGAGAGTTGGCTTGTGTTTGTCTCCAGCCTTCACATCAGCATCACAGTTGCTCAGGCAAGCTGTACTGTGACCTGTTCTTCCTGTGAGCACCAGGGTCAACACATCTTTAGGTGTTTAAATCTGTCACATCTCTCTGATGTCTTACCCAAGTCATTTGTCTCACATGAAGAAGCAAGTTGTCAAAATTTGGGAATTAAGTTAGCAGGTGCATATAATTTGGTTGTACAAAATGTTCTTGTATTAGGTAGTTTTCTGTTGCTGAAATACATGGCCAAAACAATATATATAAAGAAAAAAGGTTTTTTGGCTTATGGTTCCAGAGGGTTAAAGTCCATGATGAGGTTGCATGGCAGAAAGTAGCAGATGTTGCTGCAGGAGCTAAGAAATCACATCTCACCATGAGCGTGAAGCAGAGAGTAAAGACTGAAAACGGCTAGGCTTTTAATTCCAAAGCCCACCCTTAGTGATCCCGGGATGTTTTTGCTCCAACAAGGCTGCATCACCTAAACTTTCCCAAACAGCAGCACCAACTGGAGGTCAAATATTCAAGTGCCAAAGACTGTGAGGGACATTTCTCACCCAATCCTCACAGCTCTTCACATGACAGTAGTTAAGGGATTAGAAGACACATCGGACTGCTAACCTGCTTGCTGCACTTGGATCCAAGTTCAGCCCATCATAAACATGAAAAGCTACACATGGAAGTACATCCTTGCAGTCTGAGTGTTGGAAAGGCTGGGCAAATAGATCTCTGGAGCTCCTACAGACAGCCAATCAGTGAGCGTCCCTGGCTTAAAAACAAATGTGGTAAGCAATTAAAGACACCTGATGTATAAACCTCTAGTCTCCACATGTGTACACATATATGTACATGCAAACCCCACACACCTGTGTACAATATACTCCCCACATAAGGATTGTTTTAAAACAAAGATTAGGCTTAGGAGAAAGAATCAGTGACTGAAAAGTGCAGACCTCGTTGATCAAAGTGATGAAGGAAATACACACTGACTACTGACATGTAGGGCATTAATTCAATCAGAACGGGAAATACAGTTAAGTCTGTTTCTGTCCAGTTCTGCTCTGTAGGTGTCTGTGGAGTGGTAGAAAGTGTCCCACAGTCTAGCTACTTCTCTCATTTCTCATTCATATCATGCCAGCTTAAGAGAAGGGCACATTTTAGGTTCATTTCTTTCAAATTCATATAAACTTGTAGCAAGTACGCTGTGGAATGGCCTCAGCAGTCTGACTTGTTCCTTTCTGTCACATCATGCCACCAGGAAGGCTATAATTACGATTTTACTTGAACTGTTGGGAGGCAATAGACTGCCTCGGAGGGTACAAAGGTTCCTGTCTAGAAAGGCTTCATCACAAACTGGCATGTTTTGCAAACCCAGAGGGATCAAAAGGGCAGCAGAGAGAAGTCTGAACTCTGTGAAGCCAGCAAAGGAGATACAGTGATTTCCTGAATAAAACTGTATGGTAATCGCTGCCCTTAGAGCATTCTTGCCCAGTCAGACTACAGTTGAGCCCAAGATAGTCTAGAAAAGGGATTTGTCTGTCAGTCAGTCTTTGAAAGTGATGGTAGCCAAGCAGACCCTAAATGCAAATTGCCTAGCTGATCCTTTTTTTTCCTGAGACACACAATAAAGACTTTGAATGAAGTGTGACAATGAGTCTTGGGTGTTGTCAACTCTATGCACCTGAGGAGAGGGGCCCTCCAGTGAGGAGCTGCCTCCTGCAGATTGGTTTGTCAGGTTGAACTGTGGGCACACCTGGGAGGCGTCGTCTTTGATTGATGAAGCAGGGATTCGGCCTCAGGTGGGTGGAGCCACCCCTAGGCAGGTAGAGCTGGACTGCATGTTAACTGAGCAGCCTTCCTTCCTGCATGATTTCTGCTTCAGTTCCTGCCCTGGCTTCTCTGTAAGCTTAATTAAAAACCTCCCCCCGCCTTTTCCTCAATAAAAAGGAAAGTACAACTGTAGGTAACAAGAGCAGGTGAGACTTGAAGGCACTGGAAAACAACATCTCTGAAGTTCTGGATGAAATTCCAACACTTAACTGTCCTATGTAACCTGTTCCAGGGATAACTCCATTTCCTTTAAAACCTGCAGTAAAGTGTGGTGTTGTTAAATTTTTGTCCAATTTATTAGAATACACTAAAAATAATTCTCTCATGAAGTTCTACACAAAACCTTAGACACAACCACATTGCATCTAGTGCTGGCTGACGGTCACTGTAGGGATGTTGAGGTAGAGGGAAATGTATTCCTATTCAGCCAAGCTTGAGCAGGTATTCTATGCCTGTAAGTAGATATTTGTGTGTGTAATGGTGATGGTGACTTTTGTCAGTTTGACACACTCTAGAATCACTTGAGAAAGGAGTCTCAGTGAGGAACTGTTTAGTTAGGTTGGCCTGTGGGCATGTCTGTGGGGAATTATCTCAGTTGAGTTAATTGAGCTGGGAAGACCATCCTTGCATGTGAGTAGCACCACTGTACCATGGGCTAGGACCTAGACTGTAAAAAGAGTGGAGAAAGTAGACTGAGCACCAGCATGGCCACATTAAATTATTCCCCTCTGATCTCAACTGTGGATATGATCAGGTTCCTACCATTTGACTTACCCAATAACTTCAAATTGTGAGCCAAAGCAATCCTTCCTCATCATATTTGCTTTGTCTTGGTATTTTGTCACAGCAACAGGAAAGGAAACTAAGACGTGTTTTTCCCCAGGTCCCATGGGAAGACCTCCGTTACCTCTTTGGAGAGATCATGTATGGGGGCCACATCACAGATGCTTGGGATCGTAAACTATGCCGAGTGTATCTAGAGGAATTCATGAATCCATCTCTGGTAAGACATTTTAAAACATGTTGGGGGCTGGAGAGATGGCTCAGCGGTTAAGAGCACCGCCTGCTCTTCCAGAGGACCCGGGTTCAATTCCCAGCACCCACATGGCAGCTAACAACTGTCTGTAGTTCCAGTTCCAGGCAAACACCAAGGCAAATAAATAAAGTTTAAAAAAAAAAAAAAACATGTTTCACTGAGGAAAAAAAAAAACTGATAAGAAGTTTTCAGATCATTTTTACTATGTAGTAATTCTTAGATGTTCCTAAGGATCCTGTCCTTTAATAAATGTATTCTGCTATTCCTTTTTTTGCGGGGAGGGCTGGGAAGTTATAAGTGTAGACTCACTGGATTTTCATAATATCCCTATGAACTGGGCTGAGATAACACGGTTTTTCCATTTTACAGACCAAAATACTGAGGCACAGCTATTGGCCCCAGATCTCTCAATAGGTGTGGGTATGAACTTCAGCAGAGTATAAATCCTGTGATTTCAGTCCAGGGTTTGTTTTACTACCTTCATTGCTGTTATTTTGCCTCTGGTATAATTATAAAATATCCCATATTTTGATCCGTAAAATTATTAAATTATTAGATATAAGCTCAGTGGAACTGTGGTACTTAAATCTGTGAAGTGATGAACTCACTGGCTTGACTGAATCTTCCTACCATGTGTCTTTGAATTGGCTTAGTGTTAAAGGTGCCTGCTGATAAACCAAATCAACTGACTGCAGTTCATAGATCCCACATGGTAGAAAGAAATAACTGCCTCCAACAAGTTGTCTGGGCTTCCATGCTCACATTCTTACATGTGTGAGCATGAGAACACACACACTCATACACACACAATGTATAATAATGCCATCTCATGGTATTTCATAACTACATAGTTATAATTTTTCAATGTAAAATAAAATGGTAAGTCGGGGGCTGGAGAGATGGCTCAGCGGTTAAGAGCACCGTCAGCTCTTCCAGAGGACCCGGGTTCGATTCCCAGCACCCACATGGCAGCTCACAACTGTCTGTAGTTCCAGTTCCAGGCAAACACCAAGGCAAATAATTAAATAAATAAAGTTTAAAAAAAAATAAAAATTAAAAAAAATGGTAAGTCTATTAAGACAGTAAAACAATTAGAATATGGACCACGTGTGAGGTGATGAGCTTACTTGGGGGTTTGCTTCAAATAAGCTGTAAAAAATGACAAAAGCAGCTGGAGTGATGGCTTGGGTGTTAAGAGCATGCATGGATAGCTCTTGCCAAAGACCTGATTTCAGTGTCTCCCACTGAAGTCAGGGACTCAAAACAGCTTCAAGCTCCAAGGAACATGACACCTTCTCTTGGACTCCCCAGAAACCATGCCCATCTAGACATTCCTCCACACAGAAACATACACGTAATTAAAGATAAAATATTTTAAAATGACGTTACCCTTACTATATGACCACAAAGTACCTATTGTTGTTTTATGTGTGATAACAAAAAATATATAGCTGGGTTTTAAAATAAAGAAGAACATGACCCTTAAAGACAAACATGACAATCCTTGTTGCTTCTGCAAGGAAGGGTAAGTTACCACTGGCAAAACTTTAAGACTGAATATCTCCTTGTTTTTCATTGTATTAGCTCCATGTCAAAATAATGGTTCTAGACTAGTCCTTGGTTTCTGGTAAAAGTGTTCAGTTCTCAGTTCTTATACCAAAGGAGATGAGTTGCTGGCTCTACTTTCCTGATGCTCTCTTGGTCTCAAATGGTGTTCAAGTTTAAGGCTGTGTTACTTTTTTTTTTTTTTTTTTTCACTATGACAAAACATCATGACCAAGATAATGTAAATTTAAAAAAAGAAAAGATTTTAATTGTGTTTGTAGTCAGAAGTTTCTATTCCACCCAGCAGGTCCTGCAGCTGCTTATGAAATAATTGACACAGAGGCTTAATATTATAGTAACTGCTGGGCCAGTAGTTCAGGCATATTACTATCTAGCTCTTGCACTTAAATTAACCCATAATTCTTATCTACATTCAGTCATGTGGCTTGGTACCTTTTCAGTGCAGCATTCTCATCTTCCTTCCTCTGTGTCTGGTTGGCTGCTACTATTCTGCTTTTCCTCTTCCAGGAATTCTCCTAGTCTGGTTGCCTGCCTATACTTCCTGCCTGCCTCTTAGCCAATCAGTATTTTATTATTAACCAACATGAGTAACAAATCTTTACAGTGTACAACAGCATTATCCCACATTTTCTTCCTTTTTACTTTTTGAAACACAGGGTTGGTTTCTCAGGGCTAGAGTCCATGGTGGTAGATAAAGCAAAGGCATGGCAGGAGAAAAAGCACAGAGCTTAACATGCTAATCCACAAATAAGAGACAGTGAGAATTAAATCAAAATGGCACAAATCTTGTGAAACTTGTGCCCTAGTCACACATCCTCCAACAAGGAGACTTAACCTCCCGATGCTCCCCAAACAGCCACCAACTGGAGATCAATCATGAAGACACAGGAGTCTATAGAAGCCCTCTCAACCAGACCACAAGAGCCATTTTCTAGTTACTTCTTGAAAATTTGCAGATCCTTGTGTGAATCAGCTTCCCGTCACTGTGACCAAATACCTGAGATAAAGAAGCTGTAGTCAATGGCTGAGTGGGTGGGTGCTCAGCATATGAACGTGGGGAAACATAGCTTAGGAGCTATGCTTGCTTCATGGTAAGCAAGAATCAAAGGAAGAGCTCAGAGGCCCAAATAGCCCCTTTAAGGACATGCTCCTAATGATCTCATTTCCTTCCTTTGGACTGCAACCTCCAAAGGTTCTACCACCTCCCAAGAGTGCCATAGACTAGCAACCAAGCCTTCATTCACAGGGGCATTGGGGGCAATACTTCCAAACCAGAGCAGTGCCCCACACCATCCAAATTCATCTAAACATTGCCAAAGATACCAACCTGATTTAGAGTAGCACTGGAATAATGTTTATTGTATGTTTGGTTTTGGTAATTTGAGGAAGCTTCTATTCATAGCTTTTCAGAGAAGCCTTGTGCAGACTCAGTCACCCTTCCTCTATTCCATTTTGAGAGATTACATAACCACATACCAAGAATACAGTGTGTTAAAGCCAGGTCCAAGACTGCAATTGGTTTTTACTTCTTTAAATAGTATAGGCCAGTATGAGGACAACAATAAAAAATTAAACTAGAGCTCTCTGCTGTGAGCATTGTTTATATCTTCATTGATATAGTGTTTCCCAGTCTTTCTCCTAATTATCAGGATTCCACACAGCAGGAAGATACTTTCAATTTAGTGCAAACAGAAGTTGCTCTTTAGAAGGTCTGGGAGCAAGTTACCATGGAGACGTGAAAGATAAACAGTGCTCCAGAGCCACCTTTAGAGAGGCTTATTTCTCCAATGGATGTTGGAGGTCAAGGGGCAGAGCAGGAAGCTCAGGGGGTGGCCCCTCCCCTGGCTCTGGCATGTTGCTGAGGGTAGAATTACTGGTGCCCCAAGAAATAGTTATTTAACCTTCATAAGGCTGAACTCTCATTCAAACGATTGTAAAGTAAATACAGGTGATGAAATCTGAGGGGCATTGCTGGTGGGTGTAAGCCCTTTAGAAGCATAGGCACCCAACCTTCCCTATAGATCTAGTGAGATTCTGGGTAGAGATGCCTCATTGACAAGCTGGCATCCTCTCTGGGCAGTTCTACCATTACCTCACCGGAGAAATGGATGCACTTGCTGACTTCCTATTAGAAGCTGTACATCCCAGTTATGTGGTTCTCCTGCAATGTTTCACTCAAGCTATTAATACGATCTAACACTTCAGCATCTGAAGGACATCTTTCTATCCCATCTCCCATCAGTTAATACATTTAGAAGTTAATGTTCTTGCTACTTTGGAACATGATCAAAAAGTAGCCCATGAATGGGCCAGGTTGAAAGTCCTACTGTTCGCAGAAGATCTGGATTCTTTTCAGTGATATCTTACTGTTAGAAAGATGAGCTTCTTGTGGAAGAAATGAGCTCTCGAATAGAAAGGCACCTTAAAGAACCTTTAGGAAGCAGTCAAGAGAGAAGTAATTTTCTCACATGATACAAACATTTGGCAGTGCTAAATAACAAATATGGTTTACTATTTTAGGGAAAGGAGGCACCAAGCTACCTAAAATGTTAGCACATAATGCCAACTATCCTGATGACATAGGCAATAATTAGGAATCTAGGCTTAGAGTAGAAAAGCAAGACCCTGGGGACAGAATTAAAGCTTTTACATTTGTTGTAGAGCCTGATGTGTTATAGAACTCCTATGAGCATAAGCTGTATGTATGAAACAAAAATGAACAACTCAGGAGTTTGTTAAGCTAGACACTGGCAATGCTGGAACAGTGCACTTGTAAATGGGAAACCTTTTTATTATAGACATTTTTGCAATATATTTTATTTCTTGATTATGTACTCTAAAAAATGTTCTTTAAATTTATTTTTATGTGTACAGGTATTTTGTCTCCATTTATGTCTATGAACCACATCCATGTAGTGCCTGTGGAAGCCAGAAGAGGGTGCTGTATCCCCTGAGGCTGGCATTACAGATGTGCAGTTTGTTATGTGGGTGCTAGAAATCAAACCCGGATTCTCTGGAAGAACAGCCAGGGCTCTTCATCACCCAGCAACCTTTCTAGCTCCTGTGCACAGCCTTCTGATGATAGGAATAGAAAGTGTGTATTAAGCACCTGTGCCACAGCAGGGGTCATTCAGCACCATAGGGGTGATGTGTGTTATTTCTTCTCACAGCAGTCCTGAGGAACAGCTATGACCACCTCGTTTAAACAACAACAACAAAAGGACACTTCTCAGAGATGAAAAGGAGAGAGAGAAAAGGAAGGAAGGCAGGCAGGCAGGCAGGCAAGGGGTGGAACATGGATTTAAAGTCAGCCCTGTTTGCTGCACACTGAACTGGCTGGAGTTCTGATCTGTTTGTAATTGGTGCAGGGGTCGCCTTTGTAATGAAGTGTGTCTGCACTTGACTTTGTGTACTCTGTGAATGGGAGATGATCCAGGAGATCAGTTTCAGTTCTGCTACTCACTTCCAATCTAGTATCAGATTATTTGCAAAATACATTATCGAGAAACTTAAAAGTGCACTTTTCAGCTCTAAGGAAAATCTGGCACTGGGCTTCCTATTTGAATAATTTCTGACACTCCCAGCAGCACTCTGAGCCACTGCATTTCCAGCCCAAATGGCCAAGTGCCGTTGTTGTTTGTTTAGACTTGCACTGGATTAGGGACACCTTGCCATTACCAAGACTAGTTGGAGAGGCAAGCAAGTGGGGTTTTTTTGTTTTTTTATTTTATTATATTCCAAGAAATACAGTATGAAAAGAAAGAACAATAGCCCCATTGAGTCAGCACAGTTGGCAGTTAGTGGTTCTCCTAGCTTCCAATTTTCGTACAATGTCTTATCCAACTCCTGCCAGGATGGATTCAGATCCCTGCTGACAGTTTCATGATTTGATTTGTCTGTGCATGATTCCATTGATTCTTAATATTTTAGTGAGATACAATTTGCCAACTTCTGGTTTGGGCTATTATTATATTGTTTCTATGCAATTCTATATACAGATTTTTTGTGGCCTTGTGTTTAGTTCTAAATGGAAGTCTGGATATAGAATTCTGGTTAGTTGGTGACTATAGTTATTAGTTTGAGACACTATTGCATGAATTCTACTTGTTTTTTTTTTTAAAAAAAAGATTTATTATTAATTATACATTATACAGAAGAGGGTACAAGATGTCATCATAAATGGCTGTAAGCCACCATGTGGTTGCTGGGAAATTGAACTCAGGACCTCTAGAAGAACAATCAGTGTGCTTAACCTCTGAGCCATCTCTCCAGCCCTCTACTTGGTCTTGTAATAAATCCTGGAGCCAGATATTGGGGAGAACTTAAGATCCGAGACAGAGAAACAAGCTACAGCCACTTCTCACCTAGCTGCTCCTCAGGAATCCTCAGACTGAATGCCTGGAGTCCTCAGCCGAAAGGGCGGGAGGCCTCAGGTGAAGTGCTCAACTCCTTCCTCCACTTCCTCTGCCCAGCTATCTCACTTCCTTATTAACTTTTCTAGTGCTAGTCTTAAAGGTGTGTGCCAGCACCACTTGGCTCTATTTGGCTTTGAACTCAGAGATTCAGACAGATCTCTGCCTCCCAAGTGCTAGGTTAGCATTCCTTGACCTTGTGTGTGGTTTGGCTCTGTCCTCTGATTTCCAGCAAACAATGTTAGTTATATATCACCACAAGAAACCACAAGAAATCACCTCCAGTGCACAAAGTTTGTTTTCTTAGCACCCTAACACTGCCTCTATCCACATTCTTTAGTCTTTGATGGATGTAACTGTGTCATGCCATATAGGTTTATATGTTCCCAAAGATACTGAGCATCTTCCCATGAAACATCTGCTGAGAACAGGTTAAATTCTTCAGAATTCAGAACATTTTCTCAATAGCCCTCCCCTTGAAGAAAAACAAAGTCCCTATTATAGAGAACTACAGGTATGGCCCGGATCAACAGGAAGCTGGCTTTGGCAACAGCCCTTTGGTAGAAAGGTTGGATGTGATCAGGATTTTGAGATGGCTCCCGTGGTTAAGAGTGTTTGCTTTGCATCAGGAGTACTAGAGCATATAACAAAGAAATGCCTGTAATCCCAGGAGTGGCCAGGAGACAGGATCATTGGTTTCTGACCCTGCAGTCCAGCAGAGGGACACAGAAAGTCCTTCAGGCCTCTGAACATGACTGCATACGTCTCTTTCCCTCTCTCTCACACACATACAATCAACATAAAAGAAACAAGAGTTGTTTGGGCTCTCTTTAAAGTCAACTGGACACAAATGTTATGAACTGAACCTTTCTCCTCAAACTTTAACATTTTAGTATTGAAGTAAGAATTGAGGCTTGGTTCATGTATTTTGTGGGTTGCCTTTCCAGAAGAATCCATATGCACATGAAATAAGTATGTCTTTTCATAGGGCAGAGAGACCCACACATCTGGAAAGCCTGTTCTGTCCAGGTGTTGGCGACTGGTAAACTGTCACAGCCACAGTGGTCGTGCTGTGACTGTGAGATCCATTTTACTGATGATGTTTGAAGCAAACACTATCATTTATTTATTTGGTGGGTTTGTTTTTAAAAAGCTCTTTTTAGATAAGATCTTACTGGGTGGCCTCAACACGTTCCTGTCTCTGTCCCCAAGTGCTGGGATTGCAAGAATGCACCACTATGGCTGACATGTCTGTAATTTCTTAAGGCCACCAAACCATTAAGGATGATAAGTAATGCCATTTTCTTAGTTTGCTGCTGCCCTTTGCTTTACAATCAGCCCAACATGAAGATCTTACCCCCTAGTCTGTAAACAGATCACTTTCCACTCTACTGGCACTCAAACATCCAAACCCCTGCTGATTGGTTTTCTGCCCTCGGAACTCTTTGGAGAGTAAATTGAACTGCAGTCTTTATAGGTCCTTTTATCTCCTGTCAGTGCTAAGAGAAAGGGGCGAGCCCTTGTTTGTGAGAACAAAGTTCTGTTTTTTGGATGTGTTTATTCCAACTTTGGCTTTTCTTTTCTTTTGGTCAACTTACCTGTTACAAGCTCATGATGGTGAAATTAAATTTTCGATGTAAATTTCAGTTTGGAACATTATGAATCTACTCACACTAAATTTCTATCGTTCTTCATAACTAACAGGAAAAGATAGATATGTATAGAACAAGTGTAGGATGGTGGTGGTGGTGAGCTAACTTCATTTCTTCCTTCATCTGGTCCTTCGGTTCACATTTGTGTCTGGCGCTATGAACACTTAGATAATTTGAGAACACTCCTGGTACAAAATGAAAATATAAATGCTGACTCAATATTAGAGATGTGCCTGGAGTTCATAGACAACAGCTGAAAATCCCTATCAAGTTTGCATGTTCTCTATGGCATCCAGGGCTGTGAGACACAAAACAGGGCAGTGTGGAAAAATCACAACTACTTCATTGTCTTGAGGTCCTACGAAGTATTTCCATTTCCAAGGTGTTTTGATGGGGACATCACCCCAGATTACCGAATGAATAAATAAAACTCTCTTCATAAAACAGTAAAGAGATGTGGTTCAAGAGACACAGTAGCAGACAAACTGTTCAGAAAATGATTTACCAGGTCGCAAAAAAAAAAAAAAAAAAAAAAAAAAAAAAAATAGCTGTATTGGATGATGACCTTTAAAAAAAAAAAAAAAAAAGCATTCCCTTGTGCATTTAAATGCATGTGCAGATGGAATTCAAGGTACAAAAGACTGGGAAAATTAAAAGAAGCATTAGTGATGCCTGAGAACTGAGGGAAATAAATGGATGAGAGGAATGTGAAATAAAGCAGCTAGAATATTTTAAGCACTTGACTGTTGCTGGACAGACTCAGGTCCATAGTTTTTTGGGTACATCTTGAAGATTACTTTGTGTGTAGATTTGCTATTTCTGTTCACCTTAATTTTGTGAAAAACATTTCTCTATATGGAATGCCTGCCCTTCCTCAAATCCCACTGAAGTGGATGAGCTAGTAAAGGTTCTATTGCTGTGGCCTTTCACTCAGCAGACAACCATGGATCTGAAGTAGCAACACAGTCTTTGCCCTCAGTTTCCCAAGGTCCTAGGGAGGAAGCAGTAATTTGGCTCTTAGTATATGACCTATAAAGTGGAAACAGCCCCAACCTTGTATTTGTAAAGTTCATGTGTATCACATGATTTATGACACATCTTCTGGAGTGTGTTATACTGGATGCATTAGCTTTTCACTGCTGTGACAAAATAGTATTAAGGGAGGAAATGAGCTTAGAGTTTAGGGTTTTTCAGTCCATGGTAAACTGATTCCACTTTAAGGAAGAGTGAACAGAGGAAAGTGGTTTCCCTCACGACAAGCAGAGCAGAACTAGGGACACCTGCAGTGCCCTACTCCCTCCATGAAGACACACATCCTAGAGTTTCCAGAACTACCTAAAATGGTACCACCAACTGAGGACCAAGCTGAGCATGGGGGAGCATTTTATATCATAATACCAGGCAAGTATATACTAGCATTACTAAAATCAGTTCTGAATTAAATTTATATTCAAAACACTGACTTGGGCAAATTAATGACCAGACATCTTGATTTCTTCTCTGGGAAATAGGAATGTTTGAGAATCAGTAAGTTGAAGCATGTAACACTGATTAATGGGCAGTGATGGTGCAGCCACACTGACTTATTCATAGTCTGTGTGTATCACACTGTCCTAAGCACACTGCAAATTACCTTTCTTCAGGCCCATGGCTTGTCTCTTGGAACTGCTCTCAGTGGTCAGCCTGATGTTGTGGTCAACACAAGCACAGTGTTGATCATGAAGCATTTTGGAGTCTGGTAGAAACTAGCATCACAGTGGTACTTTTTGCTAGTGTTCTGTGTTCAATAAGTGAAGATGATACATGTCTAATTTTGTGGAATAACTGGCATTTCTTTATGGTTGAAGATTGAAGATGAACTCATGCTGGCTCCAGGATTTGCAGCCCCACCCTACCTAGATTATTCTGGTTACCACCAGTACATAGAGGACAAGTTGCCTCCAGAAAGCCCAGTACTGTATGGCCTTCACCCCAATGCTGAAATAGAGTTCCTGACAGTGACATCCAACACTCTGTTCAGAACCCTACTGGAGATGCAGCCCAGGAATGCAGTCAGCAGTGAGGAACGGGGGCAGTCTACAGAAGACAAGGTAAGACCACCTTTCTTGTTTTCATCTTTAGAGTCAAGTGTATTAATCTCTTGGAGGTTGGTCAAGTAGCTGCCACCAAGATCAAAGTGCAGAACATTCTTCAGCTGTCCAGGATACCTATACTCCTGCCTGCTCCCCAAAAGTAGTCAATACCCTAACCTCCATTTTACATATTGACCGGTTTTGAACTTCAAATACATTTACGTATATGGTACTTATTGCCAGGCTCCTTAGACTTTACAGTAAATTTGTAAGATCTACCTATTTGTTCAGATACCAATGGCTCCTTCTTGGTTGTGTTCTGTCAAAGGAATATTCAATTTTGACTCTACTGTGCGTGGGTGTCTGAGTGGCCTTTGGTTTGGTTTGGTTTCACTGTTATGAATAGCACAGCCATGACCATCCTCACATAATCCTTTGCCATAAAATCCTGTCAAAAGACAAAACACCGACTCCCGAGATCATAATATGGCATCCACTATGCTCAGTAATGGGATTATCAGATCATAGATAGGTACAATGTTTAGCTTTAACTAATAGGACTCCCAATCAGTTTCCTCAAGTGTTTCTGACAGTCACACCCCCACTGGCAGCTTATCAGAGTCTGGTAGGGTAACCCATCTCTTTAGTTAGTGTTTTGAACTTTGTGTTCCTTGGATGAGTTACAAGCCTCTTTTCACATGCAGATGGACAGTGGGTTTACATATCTGAAGTAATTTTTAGTTGCTCCTCTTTCATATATCTTCCTAAAAATGTTTAACTTTCTTTGTATTTATGTTTTTACATCATCTAGCTTGATCCCATTCATTCCCCCATCCCTTTGCATCTGCCCTGCACCCCCAAAATACAAAATTTGAGAGAAAGAAATGGGAGGGGTCATGGAAGCTGCAGTGTGACACAGTGAGTCATTCAGTGAAGCCGTTATGCACATATCATTACTTGTAAGTGTTCATTGAAGTAATTGGTCTGGTTTGAGGCCTCTGGTTTCTACTGCACTAGTGATGCTGCGCCCTTGCCGAGACTCTTTTTAGATATCCTGTTGTTGCTCTGTGTTGTGGAAATCCTGAAGCTCTGGGTCTGTGGGTCAGGTCCCTTTACATGCTCCAGCAAATCACAGATGGGGTGAATACTGGGGAGGTCAAGTTCTGTGCCTGGGCAGCTTTAGAGTTGGTCAGCCCACCAGTTCTCCCTGGTTCTCATCACTAGGGTAGTTCTGCAGCAACGCCCTGGTTAATTCACAGCAATGAGGGAGGTGTGGGGCCAGCTCTCATGGCCAGCTCTACTGTGCAGCCCAGGAGATGTACAGGAGACTCCTCCAAGGGCTGCAGCTGATAAAGGGTCAGCTCTTTCATGTTTCAGGCAGCAAGGGGTGAGGAGCAGGGGGGAGGGGCATCTCACACCCTCCCATACCAACACATGACAGGTGAGTAGAGGGGGCAGCTCTCCAACAGTTACCATTTGCTCACCCACACCTCCAGTAACAGGGCTGGCTCTACTGTGCTGCCCTGGCAACTGTTGCAGCTGCTAAGGGCCAGGGATAGTTTCTCTATTTTATGTGGATATTTGTCATATGTATAAAATATAAATCTCTCCAAATCTGTGGCTGGCCCTTCACTGTGTGTGGGTGAGTGCTTTACATAAGCAAACCAGGCTATACTTTAGAAGCTGAAAAAATCCCAGTGATTCTCTTGTCTCTGCCTTCCACAACTCTGGGGTTGTAAGTGTAATGCCCAGCTTTTTATATGGGTGCAGAGATCCAATCTTAGGCCCCCCATGTCCATGCAACATGTATTCTCACCTACTGGGCCTAACTCCAGCCCCTGACCCTTCACTCTTACTGTACTTGAATGGCCCACCCCCTCTCAACAAATGAGTCCTTATCCTTCTCAAAATTATTAATCAAAGTGTGACCACCAAGGATTCAGGATGACATATGACATTTGTTAACATCAACTCTAATTATAATGAAATCTCAGAAAATGTCCTTATTCTGGAAATAAGGTCATTCATTGACCGACTCACACATAGTTTGAAGTTCATGTTGCTATATGCTGAATCCTGCATATAAGCACTTGACTATGTGCCTATTCATTACATCTATGAATTTCATCTCTTCAAAAGAATACAGATTGAAGCACATTTTACATAATATGTATATTATAAATGGTTCCAGGGATTTTGGGGAAGGCTATAACACCAGCTCATGCTCAAAGGGCCTCTGGAATTTGTGCCAATTTTCAAATGAATTTTTCATGTTCTACAGCCTCTCATCTTTGCACACAAATGCCAATTAGCTAGTCAATTTTGGGGCTGGAGAGATGGCTCAGTGGTTAAGAGCACTGGCTGTTTTTTTTTGCAGGACCTGAGTTCAAGTCCAAGCATCCACATGGCAGCTAACAACTGTCTAAAATTCCAAGATCCGACACTCTTACAGTTATACATGCAGGCAAAACACCAATTCACATAAAAATAAAAATTAAAGCTGGTAAAATTTATGCTCCGCAATGATAGTAGAATCTAGGAGGAAGGTGACTTGTAGTTGGCCATTTCTCTGTTCCACCAACTTGTTCTCCAGCCGTTTAGTTCCAAATAATCACACAAAGACTTATATTAATTATAAACTGTTTGGCCTGTGCCTCAAGTTTATTACTTATTAACTCTTACTCTTAAACTAACCCATAATTCTTACCCATGTTTAGCCACACAGCTTGGTACCTTTTTCTCAGTACAGCATTCTCATGTTCCTGTGTCTGCTGCTCTTCCTCCTCCTAGAATTCTCCTTGTTTGGTTGCCCTGCCTATATTTCCTGTCTGCCTAACTTCTGGCCAATCAGAGCTTTGTTAAACCAATATTTACAGTATACAAAAGCATAGTACTAACAGCAGTACCTAGTACTGAGGCAGAAGCTCTGAGTAGTTTGTAACTGACTTTGGAAGCTGCATGGTCTATTCTGAGACTTCAAAAAGAATGGTAGTCAATGTCTTAGTCAGGGTTCCTATTGCTGTGAAAATACACCATGACCACAACAACTCTTATAAAGGAAATCACAAAGCGTTTAATCGGGGCTGGCTTATATTTCAGAGATTTAATCTGTTATCACCATGGCAAGAAAACAGAAATGGTGCTGGAGAAAGAACTCAGTTTTATATCTAGACAGCCAGACAGACAGCAAGAAGAGAGAGTGACACTGGGCCTGGCTTGCGTACTTGGAAGCCTCAAAGCCCACCCCAGTGAAACATTCTTCCACCAAGGCCACATCCCCTAATAATGCCGCAATCTGTGAGTCTATGGGAGCTATTTTCATTCAAACCTCAAGTCACCACGAGCAAAAACTAAATAAAGCTTTTGCATGTGTTTCCACGACTTAAGGTTAAGAATATCTTGGATGACATTTTGGAGAGACTTCCAGAAGAGTTCAACATGGCAGAGATAATGCAAAAGACCCCAAATCGAAGCCCGTATGTTCTTGTTTGTTTCCAAGAGTGTGAGAGGATGAATGTTCTCATCCATGAAATCCGTGTTTCACTTCAACAATTAGACCTTGGTTTGAAGGTAAATTTACAAGTGGGACAAGATGGGGCTTCACCACACTGAAGGGTACTCACGATTACCTTTCCTCTCTGTGCAAGGGAGAGCTGACATTATCACCCGATGTGGAAGTCCAGCTGTCTGCCCTGAGTTATGACCGGGTCCCACATACTTGGAACAAACTGGCTTATCCATCTACTTATGGTCTGGCCCAGTGGTAAGTGACCACCTCTACTGCCACTGGCAACCTTAAACATCAGCACAGGGTCACCATTCCCCATTACTGCTATGAGAGCTTTGCTCCATGACCATCAGTAGGCAAACTCTACTTCTAATTTCATTTGAGGTCTGGTATTTTGCTTCAAAAGCAAATTAGTTCAGTTATGTCAGACCAAGATTCAAATTCTCTCACTGCTTTTTGACAAAATACCTGATCTCCCAGTCTTCATATTTTCATCTTAAAAAAAAAGTAAACAGAATTTCCTCATTCATTTTAAAGTTCCAGAAGCTACTTGAGTTTGCATGTTGGCATTTTATTCCCTAAACCAATAATTACTAACTGATACAATCATAGAAGACTGTAGAAAGTACTTAATAGGGTTGTAGAAAGCTAGGCTGCTCTCACATGGGGGCACATGTGGTTGTCACAGTCAGAGGCAGAAACTGGGACTACTGAGGACTGATGTTTTATCCCCAGATGTTCTGTGCCCTTGGCAGACAATTCAGAAAGCACCACAGGACTCTTGCATATTTCCTTCTTAGAGTGAAGTTCTTTGTCCTGTATTTTTTTCCTGAATCAGAACCAATCTAGAAGGTGCCATTAGAATTCCAAATGACAGCATGTTGGGAATCTGCCCGACTTGGCTTCTTTATCTGTTAACACTTTGACCAAAAGAGCCTAAGAGAGGGAGGAAAAACTGGTTTAGGTTAGCTCACAGTAACAGTTAAGGGACAGAGCAAAGAGTGTCAGTATTCAGCTCACATTCACCATTTATACAGTCTGGGATCCCAACTCAGGAACAATGTTACCCATATTTACAGTGGGTTTTCACCTGTCAACTAACCTAATAAAGATGATCCCTTAACAGGTGGGTGATCCCAGATCCTGCCGACAACACTATTACCATCTCCTAGGCACCCAAAGGTGGCTGCAGGGGATGGGTGCTGCTCTGGTTTGCTTTCTATAACTATGATTAAACTTGGGGAAGAAAGGGTTCACTCTGGCTTACAGTTCCAGATAACAGTCTACCTATCACTGTCCAGGCAGAAACTTACAGGTAGGAACACTACTTATTAGCCTATTCCCTTCATTTGGCCCATTTACTGAGGATGGTCGCTGTCTCCCACTGTGGGCAGACTCATCTACGCTAGTTAGCAACCAAGACATGTCCACAGGCCAGTCTGACGTGGGCAAGTCTTGAGTTTCCTTTTCCCAGACGACCATCATATCAAGTTGATAACACAGTTAAGTGACTTCCAGAGGAAAACCACTGCCCGGGAGACTGAGAGCACCTGAGTAATTTTAACATTATAAATATGTCAGGGCTGGTTCTACAAACCCAGAAATGGAGGATTTGCGTTTAGTTAGGTTAATGCTGTTTCAGCTTTCTGTCGTCATCTTACTTCCTGCATTTTTGTTTCTAACCTTTTCTAACTTGGTGGTTTCCTAGTTTTCTTCATTGTGCACTCACCTCTGTGCCGTTTCTAATTAGAGAAGGTCCTTTACAATGTAACTACACTAAACTTTCCAAATAACAACCTAAAATCAATACTTTGCAGAGACCTCTCAACCTACCTCAGAGCAGGAGCCTCCTTCTAGATATATTTTTGTTCTATTTTGTTGATCATTACTTATCAGAACTGTTCTTCTCATCTTGTTTCCAGTTTTTCTCCCCCACATAAGCTAAGAGGGCATCAGATCCTGTGGAACTGGAGTGACAGACCAGGCTATGGATGCAAGGAATTGAACCTGGGTCCTCTGAAAGAGCAGCTAGTGTTTGTGACGGCTGAGCCATCTATCCAGGCACCTCTCACCAAGCCATTTTAATCTTATCATTTCTTTTCACCATGAAACTGCCAGAGTTTTTCTATCAGATGCTCTCATCTTCTTTCTCTTTCCTGTGTGTGTATGTGAGGGAGTATTTTCCTTAAAAGCCTTTATCTTCCTCTTTCAAGTAATTATTCTGTGCACAACACTCTTTGGTTGGTTATACCTCCCTGGCAACTCTGGTACTGTAACAGTAACCAAGACACGCACACACACACGTCTACTGCATCCTTCAGAATAATGGTTATTTGCCAACCCTGTCCAAATGGTTTTTGTACTATCACTGCCCATGTTTCCCAGTGTTTCTAACTCCTAACTGACAGGAACGAGAGCTTCAGGTACAAACTCTGATCAGGAAGAAAGGAGACCTGTGTGGGGACACCACTAAGACTCCCGAGGAGGTGCTCCCCATCTACCCCGGTGTGCTCTATCCATAGCCCCTCATCTTCCCGGAAGAAACCTACTAAAAAGCAGATTCACTCCATCCTACCTTCCAGGTTTAATGACCTCCTCTTGCGATGTCGAGAACTTGATACCTGGACACAAGACCTCACCCTCCCAGCTGTTGTGTGGCTTTCTGGCTTCTTCAACCCCCAGTCCTTCTTAACAGGTATGGCTGGAGGCTTTATGGGCGACAACTTCCTGCCTCTCTTCAGCAGTCCTCCAACAGTCACTGCAGAGCAGGAGGAGCAACTAGAGAAAATTATAGTTAGAAAGGAGAGAGCCCCGGGCACAGCCACAGTGGTTGTCACTATCCCACTGTCCTGCTGAAGACACATAGGCAACACAGAAGTAAATGGTAGCTGCTGCTCTCGTACATTCTAGTTTGGACCAGGGAGGCAAATCGGTCCTGCAAACCTCCTTGCCTGGCCCCACTCTAATCTGCAACACCCACCCGGCGGCTCTTGGGAGTCTACAAACATGTTTTTTCACCTCCAGTTCTTTCTTTTCCTCCCAAAGCAATCATGCAGACCATGGCTAGAAAAAATGAGTGGCCACTGGACAAAATGTGCTTGACTATTGATGTTACCAAAAAGACAAAGGAAGATTATGGGCACCCCCCCAGAGAAGGCGCATACCTCCACGGGCTACACCTGGAAGGTGAGTCCATACAAGCAGATCCCTGTCCTTCAACATCTACTAGTACAGTGAGATAACACGGTGTTGGTAATTCCATCTTCCTCCTTCCCTACAGACAATTTAAACATCTGGGTGTGTGTCTAACATAAACCAGACTTTGATCACTCAGGATGATGGCTGTTATTTAAACTGCACATATATCATATATGTTAAAACCTCAGGAACTTAAGTACTGCATGTAATTCATAGTATTTTGCTTTTCACTAACATCAATTAAAAAAAAAAATCCACCCTCTGGTTTTATGTTTTTATCATGTACAGAGGTCAAAGAATAGCTTTCAAGAGTTAACTCTCTCTCCATGTTTTGAGGCAGAGTCTCTTGTGCTGTTTCCTATACTACATACTCCAGGATAGCCAGCCCACATTTGATGTAAGAATGTTGGCATTACAGATCTGTATTTCCACACTGGCTTTCCCTATGGGCTCCAGGGATCAAATTCAGGTGGTCAGGTTACCAACACTTTACTGTTTACCTACACAGCCATCTTGGTGGCCCGTCCTCTACTTCCTAAACGTTCTCAGTCAATCTGCTCTACTCTTCTACTCCCAGATGTCTCCGGGCCCCACAGATGCCCTCGATGCTGTGTCTTATTTGTGCTTTTATGCTGCAGTACCCTTCATCTGCAGTCTCACACTGAAGCAAATGCCAGAGTTCAGATATTTCCAAGCTACTTAATTGCAGTAGGAAATGATGTTAGAAAGTTCTGTCTCTAAGCTTTCTCATTTGCTATAAAGGGTTTGAATTTGTGCATCAAACATCTCAGCCATGTAAGGATGCCACAGAGAGGTGACAGCATGATAAAAATAGAACATTTATTGCATCGAACAGTTACAGCATCGGTACCAACATGCCACAGTTACACAACTGTTGTTTCTGCTACAGGTGCCAGATGGGACATCCAGTCAGGAGTCCTTGTTGATGCCCACCTTAAGGAGTTAACATCCACGATGCCTGTCATCTTTGCCAAAGCCATAACCCTGGACAGACAAGAAACTAAGCATACCTACGAGTGCCCTGTTTACAAAACCAAAGCGAGAGGCCTCACCTATGTGTGGACTTTCAGGCTAAAGAGCAAAGAGAAGACAGCTAAGTGGGTGTTAGCAGGTGTGGCTCTGCTGCTAGAGGCATAAACGGCCTTGGTATTGCGACTTAGTTTTCCTGCTTGGACCAGAGCATCGTGGGCATGTTTCAGCTGCTAGAGGCATAAACGGCCTTGGTATTGCGACTTAGTTTTCCTGCTTGGACCAGAGCACCGTGGGCATGTTTCAGTAACAGCAGTATACATTCTTTTTATTAGAGCATTATTATTCTCTGAGGACGGAGAAGAGTAGCATTACACAAAAACAAAAGCCACTAAGTATCTCTCTAGGATATATATTTGTCCGTTCCAGCTTCCTCCACCATACCCATACAAAATACCATGGCTTATCACTTATGTTTTCCTTTAAGTCTCAAAAACAATGCAGTAAGGGTTCTATAAAAAGCAAAATCTCTACAAAGTTTTTAAAAAACACAGAAGCAGCAGGCTCCAGGCAGGTCCTGAAGGAGGTGGCAAGCATACCGAGGCCTCCAGGGTCTATAACTTGGTCATTTTTTGTTGTCTTTTAATAAAAAGGACGCCTTACTCACAGTATGTGATTAATTGCACTTGGTAGTTTAGGAGCATTCTTCAGTATAAATTTCTAATGGCCCAGAATTCAGTATCTAGAGCAGAATACACTAATAGGTTTGAACTGTGGTCACTCAAGGAAGATGAGAGCTGTAGGTCAAAGGCAAGAGCGACTTCTCTGACACTTACCTGAGCTTTCAAATCTCCAGGAGATATTTGTAACAATACAGGTCTGTGCAGGTATGTAGACAGATTTCTCTGTTTTACTAATTTCCTGAGAAATCTTTTTAAGCATATAAACATCAAAAAAAAAAAAATAATTAGAAACAGTAAATTCTAGGAAACAAGCTTATGTAACGTTCAGCTCTGAGGCCAGGCACAAATGGCAGACATCTCTAGCGGGACTCTGGTAGGTGTGTGCGTTCCTTCTCTCACTGGTCTTCTACAGCTTCTTTTGTAAGCTGAGCGAAAGATGGAAAGTTTGTAAGTAGCTGAGCAGCAAGAAGCAACATCCTAGGCTATGGTGGTTCCAGAATACCCAGGGTATAATATACTGGAATGTGGCTCCACATGCCCTGAGTACAGAATGCCAAGTCTGTCTCAGGTCACTTTCATACACAACTTAACAGTATGGAATTTACATCTGTAGCCGCTTCCCCTGCGCACACTGGGGTTATGTTTTACCAAAAAAAGTTCTCACACCATTTGTTTTATGCCCCAGTGGTGATGAGTTCTTTCTATCAAGGGAGGAATTCTCTAGGCCTAAGCCTCTTCACTACAAATGGATACAGAGTGGATGGAACGCAAAAGTGGTTTCTACAAATCAGTAAGGAGAAATCCGGGGCCCACAGGGTGTCCCACACAGCTTCACTTTGCTGGAGACTTACCTCTCTAGGTATTCCTTGACATTATTATAACCGTAAAACTTGGCCAGATGGATGAGAATTCCGGTAGCACAGCGGCCATCTCGCTTCCGGCAGTAACTGCAGTTGCAGATCCCACGGCAGGGAGGACACGTCCACTCCTAGACGGCAGCAGAGACGACATTCTTCCTTTTATCCACATTCTACTCAACAGACTTGGGTCAAGCCTCTCCTTCAGTCAGAGTGTATGAGGGGGATACACATAAACCCAGCAGGAATGACCTCCCCATGTCAGAGAAACAAAGGGATACCTGCTCTAGACACCAGATACCACTAAGGGGAGGTTATTGTATTTGGAGTCCTATGTGATTTACAGGCCTGGCACAAGATTGAGGTGAAAATTCTAGCTCTTCTGATTTGTGACCTTAATGTTAAAGTCCTTAATCCAAATAGTAGAACTGGGGACAGCAAATATAACCACGATGCTGCAGAAGAGGTCAGATGGTGAGGTAGTTGAATACAGACCCCAAACTGGCAATGCTCAGGCTCAAGGTCATACTTATAAGCCTTGATAGATTGAAAATGGCATTTTATTTCTCATAGGGATCTGAAGCATAGACAGTGAATTGAAAAAGCATTGCAGGGCCCCTGGGTTTGCATCACTTCATCAATGTGTTTATAACAAATGCACACACTCCTCCTACCGGATCCAGCAATGCTGTCCGCACATCCTCTCCATATCGATTCCGTAGGCACGGCCCACAGAACTGTCCCCTCACACCACCACAGCTCCGGTTTCGACACACCGTCTTGGTATCAATAGTCTTCTGCCGACACTGATGGCAGGTGTTACCCTATGGAAAAGCAGAAGCACTCACTCAGAAGTTGCCACACATCTTAGAGGACAGGAACATGGCCTCGTGCCCAGAATCTAGCAGGATTATTACTAGGAACAAATGACAGGGATCTCCACTTGAAGGACTTCAGTTCTGGGGCAGATGAAGCTAAGCAGGATCACAGAAGGAACCCCAAATACTCCAGGAGGGGACAGGTGACTTAGATGGCTATGAGCCCCAGGCAGCATAAATTTGGTTCTAATCTACTGCTGGAGACCTAGAAACCATCAGTATAAAACCTTGTTTTGAAAGGATGGAAATTCAGTTGGCATTCTAGTAATGTTGAACAAAAAAAAACGATGCAGAATATGTAAAGCCTCCCTGTAGGTCATCATTTGAAAGAAACCAACCCAATTCATATCAGCCAGAAATTCTACTTTATTCTATGGGCATATCACCCCCCCCACACACACACACACATTGAATATTTAACATATAAAGTATATGCATGCTTTTCTAACCCAGTACTTCTCTTCCATGACACATGCCCCTGGGAGCCCTACACCTTGAGCAGGACTACCCTGCTGGGATGCTAGGGGACCTGCTTTTGCCCAGTACAGTGATCCTTGATCACACAGCTTAGGGCAGAGTTTCAAGAAGATGACATGAGAAGGCCTTATGTTTATAAATGATGTCAGACCCCAAACGGCAGTATGTTGGGCTCCCAGTAAGAACCAGTCATACACACTTTTCTAAAGATGTCATTTACCAGCACTTTATCGTAGACTTTATCACGCACAGATATGGCAACGTTTTCCAAGTCTTCATCAGTGATGTCTTTCACTGAGCGAAAAGAAGATATTCGGTGACGTCGTCTATACTTCTGGCATTTCCCCTTCAAAGGAAAAACACAGGAGAACCTGGCACACACTGAAAATTAGAACAAAAATCTAAAATGCGCTTAGAGATCTAAGGCTGACCAGGTCTCCTGTGTGTAGTCATTCAGTCATTAGCCCCAACCTAAGCTCCTTTGGAGGACACTACAGCACACTGAGGGGCTATAAACTTTGAGACAGGGAAGTGAACCACAGTGAACAGCTAAGCCCACATATAAGGCGGCTTCTACGTTTCCTCCTCTTCTCCAACAGCACTCAAAAGAGCCATCCCTGAACCAGACAAGCGAGGAGAAACTCTTATACCTTCCACAGCATAAAACCAAAGCTGGCGCTCAAAGCCAGCTGGGCAAGTGCTCTACCCCTGAGCCACCCCAAATCCTCAGCTCATTTTATGCAAAGGAGTCTTAATGTGATCTGCAGCTAAGCCCTGGATTCTGAACACCTGCTCTCAGATGAACATGGTAGAAACTCATGTTCTCAGCTGCTAGAGGCCTGCTGACATGGCAGCCAGCACAGGCATAATGAAATACTCGGATCTAAGGGACATTTGCTTATTAGTCAGTAAATACCCCACTAATTGTCTTCCTTCTTCTGAAGCTGTGAAGCTCTTCAGTAAGCTTGGCGGCAGAGAAGGTGAAGTTTTCCAGAGCAAACTTCTCAGGGGGTCGTGCACTCCGGGTTGGATTCATGCGCCGGATGATCTGTCCCTCTGAGAAGGCCCGCCGTGCTGTTCTCCTCTTCTGAAAGCAAGAGCACACACAGATGCGTTGGGGTCTCCCTTAAGCCCCCAGTTTCTACAAAGAAGCACTAGGCTGAGAAGTCAGGAGCTGCACTTACAGAAGCTGAGGATGGGGTTCGCGCAGGGAAGAAATCTGGCACTGAGTTCAATTCCGCCAGCAACTGAGCGAGCTGAGGTTCAGAAAGAAAGAGGGATCTGATGTCAGTCAAGGAGATATGTCTGGAACCAACACCTCTCACACATCTCCCAATTATCTACTATGGCTTCTTTTACCTCCCGAGTAAGAGGCTGACGCTACTGTCCACATGAGTCAATGCCATACCTATTCTTGACACATAGGAACAACAGAACACAGTGAAGACAGTCCTGGCACATTAAGGGCCAGGACCATAAGGTCCGACTCTGCCACTATCCTAGCAGTATGAACCCGGAGCACATGTTATACAGTGGAGATCAAATGCCAATATGTCCAAAGAAGGGTGCAGCTAGATGAGTCTCAGAGCTCCCAAATCAACCAAAATACTTGCTGGGCCTTGAGAGGTGTCTCATGCTATAAACCCCAGGACCCAGGGTGCAGATGTAAGAGAATCAGGAGTTTGTGACCAGTCTAGTCTCCCTGAATATGTATGTAACAAATTCCTACCTCCTTATATAACTCAGTTACCATCTCCAAACACTTAACACCAAGCAACAGACACTAATAAACCACCCAAGTACTTAAGTCAGGATTTTCAGTTTTAGATTCCTACAAACATGTCACCATTAAGGATAGCCATGTATAACATAGTTCTTACAGAAATGATACAGGTAAGAGTGCTAAAATTTCCTTTAGTCAAGCAAATCTGTGTGTAAACAAAAAATTCACTCATAATAAACTATAAATGTTCTCTTACTAGGCACAAGCCTTTAAAAAGTCATCAAAAAGCTGGGCAGTAATGGTGATGGTGCACTCCTTTAATCCCAGCACTAGGGAGGTGGAGGCAGGCAGATCTCTGAGTTTGAGGTCAGCCTGGTCTGCATAGTGAGTTCCAGAACAGCCAGAGCTATACAAAGAAACCTTGTCTTGAAAAACCAAACAAACTAAAAACAAAAAAAAAGTCATCAACATGAAAAAAAAAAATTACATCTGGCAGAAATTTTTTTAATACTGTCAGTTTGTCTTTCAATGACTAGGCAGAGTTACTGGTCACATATAGAAACCTCAAATAGCTGTAGATTGAGTTAACCAAGGCATAACTGAAAGAACATTCCAGGGGCTGCTCCTTCCTTCACATGATGTCTCTGAAGGAGTGGCTTCCAAACAAAAGCTTCCCACTGCAGCTGGTCATCCCTCTCTCCTCCAGTGCCTCTGCTAACTCAGAACTCAAGCCTGCTCAGCGTGAGCAGCAACTTTGGAGCGTTGATAAATGGTCCATGGTCCTTGTGTCTTTCCATTCCCAAACCAGAGCTAATCACGTAAACAAATGTACTTAGAGAGCAAAGCTGTATGCAGCAGCCACTGCTGGGCAGCTGGCTGTGTTTCCGTGCCCTGGGGGGGTAGGTGGGGGGCGGGGCTTACCATGGCCTTGTTCTCTTTGATGTTCATAGCTCTCTTCAGCAGAGCGTTCTCCTGACTCTCAGCTCTGGAGTCATCCTCAGACTCAGAGGCAGAGTCTTCCGGTCCCTTGGCCTGTCTGCAGCTTTTCTGTCTTCGGAGATCAGTCTTCCTGTCCACTAAGTATGAGCTGTTTTTATCTGCTTTCTTTGCCAGTTTTTTGGTGGGGAATTGAAAGGCTACCCGAAGACCAAAACTGCTTCTTGTGGACCTGCTTCTTCTAGGTACAGCCTCCTCTTCATCATCTTCCTCCTCCTCACTCAGCACAGATGTTTTCCCACTGTCACTCATCTCTGACTCCACAAGCTAAGGGACAAAGAGAAAGAAGAATGAAGGCAGTCTGTAACCACCCACCAACACTAAACCACACTGCTATGTTTAAAACTATTCTAGGTGGGACGACAGGTCAGTGATAGAGAAATGACTGACACATGTATGGGGCCCTCTGAGTTCAATCTCCAGCACTAAAAATACACTCATACAATTACTCTGATATTGTAGCAAAAAGCATCCCATTCCAAATAATGCCCTCTAAACTCTCCAGTTAAACACACATGAAGTCTGCCGAGGAGACATATCAAAGCTCAGGGCAATCTACTTCAGAACCATGTGCCTGTACACTCTGACATGCTGTGCCATCAGGGAACCAGGCTGGAAACAGGGTTCTTCACAGCCAGGGAGCAAGCTGGCACATATGGTATATGCCACAAAAGTGTCAGAGAAAAAGGGGGGTGAGAGGTGGGAGGGGATGGGTGACTGGAAGTGTGGAAAAGCAGACTTCCCTGCACCACAGAGAACTTGAGGAGCAATAAAGCAACTAAATGCTAATACTGGTGGCAGCCTGAAGACCTGACACTAGGGTGACTCAGGAGACAGCCTCCTCAGGGCACGATGTGGCCTCCCTTCCCTGTACGATACCACCATGGGCTGATAGCTCTGCAGGCTGTGGCAAACAGCTTAAAGTCTCCCTACAAAACCGGGAAGTCCAGGCAGTAAAGCCCACATACAGCTTGAACAGAAGGCTGTAATGTGGTAATGCCACTCAGATGACAGTGGGTGGCCTTTGAGATTTGAGGACTCTGAGAAAGACAGAGACAAGTTTAAATATTCAATCCACAAAGTTTCTTTAATATCCTTCTTTGAATGGCTTCTCTGGAGAATTAAGAGATGAAAATAAAAATGCCCAAGGTCTACACGGTGGCTGGGCTTGCCTTGCATCTGGGCAGCACCACTGAACAGCAAGGTTACAGCAGCTGTTAATGTGCATGGGTGGAAGGTCAGGCCTAGACATGATCCCAGCAGGATGGTGGGAGCCTTCCTCTCCGTTTTTGTAAATCCTTTTGGCTTCCAGGCCTTGGTGAGCAGTTGGGCTCCACCAAATGTTCCTGTCTCACCGGTAGACACAAAGCCACAGAGCCAACTGATGATGTGTTGAAACCTTCAAACTGTACCACACACAGTAAACTATTTCTCTACGTCAATTAATTAATCCTCAGGCATTTTGTTCTAGTCACAGAAAGCTGATCGACAAAACTTTTTCCTCAGTGCACTCTCAAGTTGTGCTGTGACGTAAGTAGAGCGTGATATTAATAGATAGATTCTAGGGAAGGGGGCTTTGGGAGCACTTTATTTTCCCTCCTTAGAAAGGTAAACTTCTTAACTAACTAGTTATTACCAAGCTAAAGAACAGTAGTGGACTCACTTAGAGATGAAACCTGTCACGTTTTAGGAGCTCTCAAGTGTCCTGCTGGTGAAAACATGAAGCATCTGGGGATCCAGGGCAGGGAGGGTGTCTAAGCTGGTACACCCCCCAACACAGTGAGATGGCCAATGCCCTAAGTGAGGCTAAGGGAAGGAGGGTAAAGAAAGCCACTATTACCACTGACCGCCTTTCTACAGATTCTGTGTTAAATGTTGTAGGGGCTGGTGTCTTCAAATAGACATAAACTAACTTCACCTTACCAGCAAAGAAAGAAGTGGTATATTTACTTTCAGATAAACATTCTATTTTTCAGTTAGCATTAAACACTTATGCTTTTAAAAACCTCAACCTCATTATGTTTCTATCAATCAGTTGAAAATATAAATTTAAAAAATTAAAAAGAAAGGCTTACTGCTATGTGATTCTTGGGACTGGAACCTAGGACAGAAAGGGCACATTAATGAAAACATGGGTTAACTCCTCATAAACATGTAAAATGTTTAGTTCCTTGTTTGACAAACATACCACAATCATGTAAAGGGAGAAATATACAGGGGTTTTCATCCTGTCTTTTTAATTTTATAAACCTAAAATTATTCCAATAAAACATTTAATATAGTCTGACATAGTGGTTTATAGCTGGGATCCCAGTATCTGAGATGTTGATGCAGGAGAAATGCAGTGCTTAGGGCCAACCTGGTTCATAGTGTGAGACTTTGCTTAGGTCCAACCTGGTCTGCAGTGTGAGACCTTGCTCAGGGCCAACCTGGTCTGCAGTGTGAGACCTTGCTTAGGGCCAATCTGGTCTGCAGTGTGAGATCTTGCTCAGGGCCAATCTGGTCTGCAGTGTGAGATCTTGCCTCAAAACACCACCACCACCAGCAGCACTGCCACCATCAAGGACAGCAAGGTAGTGATTTAAAATAACCTACAACTGAAATGCTGGTATGTGAAAATTAACTGGCCTCAATAAATAAAAGAAAGAGATGCACAAGGAAGCCTTTTCAGAGTGGAGGACCAAGGGGAGAGTCCCTACGACCCTGATGGGACTCAGTCATTCTTATAGTTAGCAGAATCCAAGCCAGGAGGCAGTCTCTCCCACATCACTCCATTACCCTGTTTTTTGCCAAATTAGCTTCTAGCCTAAAAATATGACCTCACACCCTAAAAGAGAGATATTTTGGAGGAACATGTGACCCCAAGATGATGGCCACCTGGGATATGGTCCTGACTCCCAAGGGGTAGGAGGGATGGTTTTCTCTAGGGGAGGAGCAAACCTGTGAAACAAGCAGGACTGGCTCTAAAGCAGAGATTTTTATATTATTTGGCTTCTACTAAATAAATAACAAAATATACCTTCTTTTCATTTGTAAGGTAACATGTCAGGGTAAAAGGAACATGCCCGCCACACCCCTTCCTTTTGGCAGGACATTACCTCTGGGTCACTGCTTATGTTCAGCTCACTCTCTGTAAATCCTTCAAAATCTTCTGTTTCTGAATCCGTATCCTCTATGAAAATCTTTCTTAGCTCTTCGGTGAGGTATTTGGAATGGAAACATACACCCTGCTAAATTAAAAACACACATTAAAGCAAGACGTCGTGGTAGCACAGACCCAGAATCCCAGTGCTCTGGGAAGAAGGAGGTCTCCTGAATACTGGGATGAAAGCTGAGGAGTGATTCCTGCCCTGGACCACACAGTAAATCAACTGCCCCTGCACAACACATTCACAAAGGGGAAAGACAAGGATGGGTAAGACTTTCTACAGTGTACATGATGCTTAATTGTTGTAAATGATTTTTGGTTTTGTTTGGGCTAGAGGTTTAATTTTGTTTGTAGAGGATTTTATTTTTTAAAGAGATGATTTACATATTTATATTAATTTTATGTTGTTTGGCTTATATTTTAGGTATATTGTTAGTTTTCTATTTTAATTTAATTTAATTTTAGTAATTTATTTGTTTGTTATGTGGTTTATGTAGTTTGTAGTTTATATGTTTTTTTTGGAGGCTGGATGGAGACTGGCTTAATTTTTTTTTAATTTGTTTTTGATTTTTTGTTTATTGTTATGGTGTTTGTTATAGGCTAAAGTAGTTATTTTATTTATAGAATGATTTTTATTGTATATAAAAATAGTTTTATTTTTTATTTAATTAAAAACAATTTTAATTTTAATATAGAAAATTATATATAACAGAACACTTATTAAGTAAGAATTAGTTATAATATTGTTTATTAATAAAATTAAAAATTATTTTATTATTTATTTTATTTTTGTGAGTTTAAAGTTTTAGATTTAACATATTTTTAAAATAATTAAGAAAAGTTATTTATAATTATTAAATTTTTAATTATATTAGAGACTATAGAAGGATATATTAAGTAAACAGGAAGTGTAAGTAGTTTTTAAAATTTAGGAATGATAGGGATGATATTTGTTTGCCTGGACAGTTGTTTAAAGTTTTTTTTGTAATGTTGGGGCATTATTTTTAGTCTATAGTTTTAGTGCTTTTGGCATATTTGTTAGTGATGTAGGAAATCTGGTATAGTTTGTTAGTTGGTTTTTTGTGTGTTTTGAAGGATGTTTGGCAATTTTTGTGTAAAGTAGGAACTTGAAGGACTATTTTGACTTGTTTTGTTAAAGTCTAGAGGTTATTTTTTATGGAACTTGTATGTTTAAGTTTATATAGTATATTATTAAGTAGTTAATATTAGAATAGTTTTTTTTGTTTAGTGGCTAACTGTTGCCATAAAGTAAATTTTATATGAAGTTATTTTAATGTTTTTTTTTAAGTATATTGGTGTTGTTAGGAGTAGACTTGTTTTATTGTTTAGAAAAGTTTAAGTTTTTAAAATATTTTAAATGTTTGGTGCTAAATATTGTCGATTTATTATAACTGGTTCTTAATATAATTTATTAATATTTATTAGCTATAGAAACACTTGTGGTATAAAGGCGATTTTAGGGGAAAAGGGAACTGTGAAGAGGGGGCTGGGATGGAGGGAGCAGGGCGCTTCTTCCCGGGGCACGCTGGAGCCAAGACACAGATCTACTTTTGGGGGCCGGCTCTCACTTTAACGGGATTTAGTTTTTTGATGTTACAAGCATTTACCTGGGTAAAATCTGATTTCCGGCTACACTTAATGCTGCTTATAATGGTTACAGTGATATGTTTGACACAATATGTGTCACAGTAACACACACAGCACATGTTTTCTAAAACTTACAGAAATGAAGACTTGCAAACAAGAAAATTTCAACCAATACTGTTTCTTGGTCACTCCTGTCGTGGCTGGGAAGTGTTCAGAGTCTCCTGTCCCAGCCACCAAAAGCCAGGCTGTTGGTTGGCTTTCACGAAGAAACTTGTGGAAGGTAGACACCTACATGCTAGCTTTCTTTCCTCCCTGTAGCCCTCTGGAGTACTCTTCTGTGGGTGAACAGACATCCCCTCCTCTACAGGAAAGTGCCCAGGCTCCACATCCCTCACCCATAGCTAGCTCCATTCCAATGGCATGAGCATCCGGAACTGGTGGAAATATGCACTCCTCTCTACCTGTTCTCCCCTATTCCAGACTGGGGGTGAGCAAAGACATTTTCCATTAATGACTTTTATTTTCTTTGGAAATACTACAAGGAAGGAAGGAAGCCTAACTCTCCTAAGAGTCTAAAAGAAAAAGACAGGAACAATGGCAGAATCAAAGGGAGACCCCAGGAGGCTCCTAGCAAGGTACACAACACTTCAACAGGGCCCTGGTCCCTGTCCCCAGACCCAATACAACAGTAAGCCCTCATAACACCACATTTGGTTGACACTACTTCACCACTTCCTTTCTCTGGCTTTAACTATAATTCTTCAGATTTAGGTATCTTTGTGTGTGGAAGGAGCAGATATAATAGAAATATATAATAGTGGGAAAACTCACAGGGCAGCAGAGAAAAAAATGCCTACAGCTAGCACTCTATGCTTAAAAATGTCTCCTATGAATTATTATGGGTAATTGAAATGAGTTTTCTCAGAGCTAAATTACTTCCTTCCTTTGTTGTTAGCTATTGTGCAGCTGAAAAAAAAAGAAAAAAGGAATTTCTTTAAAGAGAAACTCAAATTGTGTTTAAGGGAGGGAGCCCAGTATCAGCTACACAAACTCTATGCATGTTGACGCCCTTTCTCTCGACTGGACAAAATGCATCACAAGTGTGTAGGTCAGGGGAGCAATAGAGCAGGGTTGAAATTAATAAAAGAACACGTAAGGCTGAAGAGATGGCTCAGTGGTTAAGAGCACTTAAGGGTTTTTGCAGAGGATGCAGGTTCTTAGTGCCCACATTATCAACACAGAACCCCTCTAACTCAGCTGTAAGGGCTCACACACTTCTTGCAAATGCTGTGCATATACACATTCAAGCAAACACTCTTATACATAAAATAAAAATAAACCAGAAGAAAGAAACAAGTGCTGCACTGCAGTCTGCCAAGGAAACCCACCAAACACCAGAGTGCAGGAAACATCTGGCTAACCCCTGGGGGAATTTCTTGGGTACTGGCCTCAATGCACAAATTCAATAAGTATCCAAAGATCCTATAAAGAGCCTGAAAAAGATTAAGTCAGGCCTTAGAAAAGCAAGTTACAACCTTCCTAGCACTTTTTATCCTAGAGAAGGTGATCAGTCCTGATGGGATTAAAAAGACTCTGCCACAAGCTTACCCTTAAAGGCTTAAGAACAGTTTTCCTCCTGTAGAAAGCTAATCTCCACTGCACGGCCTTACTGCATGCTTGGGCAAAGGCTCACGGAGCTCTTTGCTCTCTGAAAGCTACTCATTACACTGCCAAGGCAATACAACAGTGGAATCAACTGTGTTATTCTGAAGCTCGTATGACTTGGGAAAAAAGACTGGACAGCAAAAGCCTATGTACCAGTAAGATGGACAGATTCCAACTGTACCTAATAAACACCTATGGGTGCCTACTGTGCATGGTGATGCAGAGTGCTGCATGCTTGAAATGAGATCAAAAGGTCAGCTTAACAAAAGATCAGGGCTAAGAAAACACCATGTAGGGATTTCTTCCTTCAAGGAACTTGCAGTATGAGGAGTCAGACAGATCCACAAGTACTCACAGAGGCAGACACACACATCCTGTGATAGAAGGGGAGAACCGTCTGATAGAAATCAGCCAGAAAGAGGAGACAGGAGAGTGGAGGCCTGGATGTGGAAAAACCAGTGTGAGACCTTAGCTAAGTTTTTCATATCCCTGAGCTTCCCTTTCATCTGTGCCCACCAGAGCCTGGAGTCTGGAGTAAATTCAGTAACTATAAAATTGTGGACACTCACAGCCAATAAAGGTCTGCTGGGGGTGAAGTCAGCCCTGGACCCTAGCATGGTTGTCATAGCAGCAAAAACAGCACAGGCCTTTAATCCCAGCTCTTGGGAGGCAGAGGATCTCTGTGAGTTCCAGGCCAGCCTGGTCTACAGAGTGAGTTTCAGGACAGCCAGGGCAGTTATATAGTCTTGAAAAACAAAACAAACTAAGAAAGAAACTAAAAAGCCCGGTAGATGTCTCCAATGCCCACGTCTTGTCCTTCTTCACTATCTCCTGACATGATGACTTAGGCTATACTCTGGGGGTTTCTAACTAACAGCAGAGCCTAACCTAAGCCAAGTTCAGTCTCTCTATTGCTCTCAGCAAGAAGAGAAAAGAACTTCACTTAAGGACTGAGTGTTGGGCAGCTACAGAGAGCAGAAAAGTGGAGGCAGGTGTGTAAGGACACAGGGAGTTTCACCAATTCCTGGGCACTGGTTGTGGAAACAGGAAACGAAGAGATGAGATAGCAATATAATAACTGGAGAAATGGGGACCTTGGAAACAAGGAACGTTCTAGCTTCCCCTGGGATAAAAGGGAGAATCCAGGTTACATATCAAGATCATCCAGATGAGGAAGTTCAAGAGCCACCAACTATTTCAGAGAAAACAACGGCCACTGATGGCCTTCCCTGGCGGAGGAAGCAACTATACCTAAAACAGAAATCAAAGAAAATCTAGGCAAAAGGTTTAAGACCATTTCAGACAACAGCCATCTTTACATTGTGATTCAGAACCCAGTGTAACAGATCATGATGTGACTTGTGATTCCTTGAATTCCGCAAGGAAAAATAAGACCAAACAGAATTGCAAGGTGTGTCCTGCATGAAAAGACAAAGACCTCATATTAACAGAGAAGGGGATACCAAAGGAAGATAAAGGAAGTTAGGGAGGTGACGGCACAAGCCTTTAATCACAGTATCAGGCAGTATCTCTGTGAGTTCAAGGCCAGCCTAGCCTACATACAAAGTTCTCGGTCAGCCATGACAATACAGAGAGACTATCTCAAAAAATGGGAGGAAGGAGTTGCAAAGGCAGATGTTGGCGAAAAGCACTAAGCATCAGGGTTCTGTAGGGACTCAATCTGCTTTTGTGGTGTAAATCTCTAGGAAGAAGATTGAGAAATGTAAAAGCTTAAAACATCACAGGGTACCTGTTGCAACTGATTTGATGAGATCACAGAATACTGAACTCTACAGCCAAATATCAAACTTCTCATTTAGGGACATAAAAAGAAGAGAAAACAAAAACAAAACATGGTCTAACAGAGGAGGCTGAAAAGTGGGATGAGGTGGATGTGTCAAAAGGCAGAAAGAGTCACATTTCAAACAAAAGAGGGCCAGAGACCCTGGGAAGCATGGCTCCCTCAAAGGCGGGATTAGCTGCAGTGGTTTGTTGCATGTTTAATACAATCAGTCTGGAATATCAGGGGACGGAGTCCTCCCCAACATTTTCTTGCTTTTGTTTTTCGTTTGTTTTTACGAGACAGGGTTTCTATGCAACATCCCTGGCTGTCCTGGAACTTGCTTTGTAGACCAGGCTGACTCTGAACTCATCAACATCCTCCGGCCTCTGCCTCCCTACAGCATGCTCCACTAACCTAGCTGTTAGGCCTTGAACACACAGAGATGGATCTCTGTGTCCCAAGTAAAGAGATTAAAGGCACGGGTCACCACTCTCTGTCTTCATGGCTTGGCTGTGGGTGATTTTGTTCTCTGACTTCTTCCCAGGACTAGTCTACTTGAAGCAAGTTGAGTTCAATTCACAGCCTGTTAGTGGAGGTCATGGTGGAGGTGTTGGTGTGTAAACATCTCCCTAGCTTGCCTCCTGGGCATGGCAAGCTGGACAATTCCAGCTTTGCTGTGTTGCGGCCACTCTTTCTCTCTCCCTTGTTCCCTCCCTCCCCTGCCCCCACCCATTCCCCCAATAAACTCAACATGGCTTCCAGGCAGCATGTTCCATCCTTCCACACGCAAAATACTAACAGGAAGGACAATGAAGATTCTTGATTGTCAAATAAACTCAGGAGAGTATGTAATGGAAGCTGAATAATCTGACTGGTCATTGTGGTACTATGTGGTACAAAGCTCCAGAAATCTAGCTCTTGGAACTGTAACTCCTGTTGCTTCATTCAAAGTGATAAAGAAAGTGGGTGACAGAATCTTGTGCAAGACCACACTGTGTAGCAACTGTCACACAGTCACTGACTACTGTGAGCATGAAGCAAGTCCAGCCCTTCCCTGCCAGCTGTGTTGAGGACTGAATACAGCCTTGCTGCAGGTAACAGCTGAGGAAAGGAAGCTGATTTAATCATGTGAAGTCCCTTCCTTGACAAAGCTATCCAACATTCTGAAACATAGTAGTCAACCACTCAGCACTTCACCAACCTCAGTGAGGTGAAAGAACCAAACCCTGCTGCAGGCTTCTGAAGGGGCTGAAAACAAAGACTCCTACCTGTTTCTCTAACTGCACGTTTTCCATGTGAACATCATCCCGGAAACCCAGAAACTCTTCATCATCACTGGGAGCATTGAAGATGTCAGCTACTTCTTTGGGGATCTGTTTTGGATTCAGAAGAGAATAAAACCGAGGCTGCTGAAATTACTTAGGGTGAAACTACCATCACATCTTTTACTACGGCTGCTTATAAGACCCTAGGAGCCCCAAGCAAGGTATTCCAACTGAGACCCCAAGTTGAATAAAGGGGGGGAGGGCAACAAGCAAATTTGTTCCAGTTCCAGACTTATATCCCTTGTCCTCCAGGTGACAGACACGCAGCCATCCTCAGAAGTAATCTGGCAACTGAGAAGTCAATGAGCTCCTTCTCCCTCAGCAACTCATCTGTAAGTACTTCATGCAAAAGATTCCAAGCAGCTCCTGACTCAATTATCACTTACTAGTCTTCATTTTCAATTAGTCTATGTTGGTTCCGAGATGAGCATTCACATGCCCCAACAGTGGCCCTGCTTTCTCTACACTTGAAGTGAGTTACAGCAGCTGTGGAATTAAATTCAAGAGAACTAACATGTCGAAAGGGACAGCCACCCCCAGAGACCCCCGTCTGCTCAAACTAACAAAAACGAGTCTGCTGTGATACATGTATGGTGACCTGTTTCCTCCCACCTACTTAGTAAAAACAAAGCAAAACCAGAACCTACAGACTCATCATCTGAAATCACTATTTGTCTGCCTATCTGTTCTGTTTTTCAAGAAAAATCAGGTTAGATTTTGCTGATGTCTGGCTGTCTCTGTCCTCAGAAAGTCCTTTCTAGTAGCTAACCTGATCTGTGTGTACCCACAGTACTTTAAGAGAGAGGCAGGGAAAGTGATATAACTGGACATGGTCAAAATAAAAGAACTAAGCCAGAGTCAAAAGGATAAATATCTTATTTTTCTTTCACTTGTGGTCCCTGTAAGGATTCCTGTCATTCCACATAGCTGAGCCCCTCGGCGTGGGGCTCACAGAGGCACACCCCTGGGCGTGGCTACGTAAACCCTGCAGCACTGCTTAAGGAAGCACCTCCCTGGACCCATGAGGCATAGCTGTGCACGCCCCTTCCCTTAAAAGCGACTGCGAGTGCGAGTGCGTGCTCTGGTCCTTTTCTTCTCTGTCCCCTGACTTCTCTGCTTCTTCACCCACCTGGGACTCTTCTCTTAAATAAACTCTAGTGTGTGGCCTTGTTAGTGTGTACTTGCTCTCACGTGGGGAACAGTCCCTAGATATTTTATAAATTAAAATCATGTATAACATGTAAAGAGAAGTCAAACTGTGGAACAGGGCTAATGGAGGCAGAGGAAGGAGCCCTCAGATTCTCACTACACACTGTCTGTGCAGCATTTACCACTTTGATCTTTCTCTTGTGGCTCAGCTACCAGAATCTGTACCCCAAAGAAACACAGGCAACAGTTACCGAAGTTCGCAGGACAGCTACCAAACTTGGTCCCTACAGCAGCTCAGAGAGAGTGGTACGTGAATTTCAGCCTCTCCCTCTTCAGACCTCTCACCAAAGTTTGTCTTAAAGAATAATAACCGAAGGAATCCACCATATACAGATTTCACAGTCGGTGCAAATAACAAAGAAACTTCAAGTCAGGAACAAACTACTGTTGCTTGTCTGGTCTCCCTCTGTATTCACAGGTTCTCCATCTGCACTGGCTGTACCACCAAGGGCCTTCATTACTGACTGGGAATAAAGGAAGTATTAACAACAGGAAGCCCTCTAACAGTGCAGGGCTTGCTATTACTGCCAAATTCTAAACAAATGTTCCAACACTTCTTGACCTTTTGGGTAAGAACAAACTTACTACGTGATTCTCTGGGTTTGACAGACCCTAAAATTTAGCATAAATCTGCAACAAAGTGGTCCAGTAGGGCCAGGATTTGCTTCCTAGAACACAGGCTAGTGAACTCTATGAGCACCTGACAGAGGGCTCCAAGGAAAGCTATGTTCATCTAATTTTCCATGGTTATGTTTTTCATTATTGGACAATATTTTTCTCTTATTTTTCTTCAGTCCCCCACATTTCCTCTTTTTTCTACTGTATTTTTTATAGTACTCTTAGCTCCCGGGGCCACTATGTGTACCTGTGTACCAGCGTCCATGTGGAAGCTAGATAGTGTCTTCCTAAACCTCCACCATATTTTCCTTTCCTTAACCTGAAATCCACTGATTTAGCCAACCAATGATCTTAGGAATCCCCATCTCTGCCTCTAAACACAGGGATTACAGGTTAGGAATCTCCCTCCCCTCCCCATCTCTGCCTCTAAGCACAGGGATTACAGGTTAGGAATTCCCCCCCATCTCTGCCTCTAGGCACCAGGATTACAGGTTAGGAATCCCCCCGTCTCTGCCTTTAGATACCAGGATTACAGGTTAGGAATCCCCCGTCTCTGCCTCTAAGCACCGGGATACAGGTATAAGCCACCACCGTTTTCCCAGGTCCTCATGCTTGGGCAGCACACTGTTCCAATGGAGCCATCCCTGGGGCTTGGTTTGGCCTTCCCACTTTCATTTTTATTTCCATCTTCTCTTATTTCTTTTAAGGTATTTATGTTTTTATTTCTCTCCTTATTCTTAACTGATTTTTGGCTACAAACTTCTCATTCGTAGGAATTTTTAGATGACTTCCTCTTTTCCTTGATAATATGCTCTACTTCTCTTTATTCTTCTTTCACTGAATCCTACTTCCCTATTTCCATTCCCATGCCCCCTTTGTTTATTTAGTTCATTTACTATCTTCACCTTTACCCCACATAACTTTAAACTTCACACCTCACTCTCCCCTGGTTCCAACTGCTTCTGTTGTGTGGTTATTGGTTACACATTAATGGGCTTTGGTGGATTTCCAGTGGAAGTCTGTTTTTATGATTTAATTATTGCTACTACAAAGAGTCTGTTGTCTCCTGAGTGATGCTGGGGTAGAGACTTTACAAGTGGGCTGGCTCACCACAAAGATTCCCAAATGAAATCCGATGAGAAATCTACACCAACCCATTCACAAAGAGCAACATGCAAACCCAAGAAACATTAACAGGAAGGCAACACGATGCCCCCAAACGCTGTGACTTCTCAAGCAGTGAACTCAAAGTCCTGTGGTATCAAAGAACCAATGATGAGCTCAACAGCTCACAGCAAAATGAATACTGACCTCAAAAACAATCTAACCAAGCAGATGATTGACAGATCAATCAGGCTCTGGAAAGGCAAGCTAGATACACAGGAGGAAAATTAGCATCATGGTGAGTAAATCAGCAGTGTGGCTTAACAAGGACAGCCTCATGAAAAAAATGTGGCAAAGACACTGAGATCTTGAAAAAAAATCAAAGAAACTAAAGACTCAGTGAATATCAGATAACACACATAGTATAAAGAAAAAAACGTATGTTCAACCAAGCAGAAATACTTGGGATGGAGAATGAG
Source organism: Sigmodon hispidus (assembly GCA_004025045.1). NCBI lineage: Eukaryota > Metazoa > Chordata > Mammalia > Rodentia > Cricetidae > Sigmodon > Sigmodon hispidus. The sequence continues at coordinate 54,850 of PVIH01013219.1, forward strand.
GTGACAGTACATTCAAATATCAATGAAGAAAAGTAAGTCAGCATTGACCACAACATGAAAGAACTGAAAGAATCAGAAGACGAGACTCAAAACTCATGGGCAAGGCTGGCACTCAGACACCTAATTACACACACACACACACACACACACACACACACACACACACACACACAAAACAACTGGGAGGGGGGACATCCACTGGAGAGATGTAAAGGCATAAAAAATGGTTGATGAAATTAATAACATCAAATTTTTCAAATCCAAGGAAGGAGAAACCCTAACATTTAGAAATTTAAATTGAACTGACATAACTAAAGATAAACCTTTCCACACATATACTCAAGATTTAAAACAACAGTCAAGTAAACAAGCAACATTAGATGTTTGGGGAGGGCTCCAAACTCAGCAGTAAAGGCAAGAGTGACAGCAGACCTTTCATCAGCAACCCAGAAAACCAGGTGAACATGGGACATTTGAAACCATGAAAGTGAGTACAGCCAACGGAGAGAACCATACCGACCGTGTAAGTAACTGACTGTGATACAAAAACATGTTAAGGTAAGTACAAACTAAGGCACCACACGACTGAGCTAATATTGTATTAGATCCTTAAAGGAATATCAGACACTGTCCATCACAAGAACACACACACAAATTAATTTCATGAGAAGAACAGGTGAGCAAAGGACAGCCAAAAAGGAAATTACGATATCAGACACAGCAAACCAGGGAGCCCCAAATACTTACTGGAGGGAGCAGAGCAAATCATAATCCAGCCAAGGAAAAAACAACTGGCAACATTATGGAAATGAGCAAATCTCTTCCAAATAACTGAAACAATTTTAACACCACTAAAAAGGCAACTTTCCAGATGAGTGGATTAAAAAAACAAGATGCAAATGTTTCTGAGAAACACAAATCATTGGAAACAACAACATAAAGACAAAAAAAAAAAAAAATCTGAGAGTCAAATGATTTATGCATAAATGGAAGAAAGCTGAAAATAATCTAGCATAACTATTACTGTGTCTGCTAAAGGAGACTTCAAACCACAATCAGAGAAGATAAAGGAAGCCACTACATATTAGCCAAAGGTCATACAAGTCATCCAGATGTAACAATTGTAAATATGTAAATGAAGCACACAACCGGGTTCTGAATTTCATAAAACAAATATGAGTGGACATAAATGGTCAGAGAGGCTCTAATATAATACGGAGGACTTCCATACTCTCCTCTCATCCTTAGACAGGTTATCCAACTAACCATCAACAAAACTGCCAAACTGCACCAGAGATCAAATGGTTTAACAGACATCTATGGAATATCCCATCCAACAGATACAGAATGCTTCTTGTCTCAGTAGCTCAGAAAGAACTTTCTCTAAAACAAAGCACATTCTAGGTCACAAAGCCAATCTCAACAAACACAAATTAACTGAAATGTCTTGTGTAGACTAAAATAATGAAACACAGACTCAATAAAGTGGCTGTTGTGGAATGTTAGTTTAAGATGTGTTACATTTGTTTATGATGTGGAATACTTAATAATGAAAAGTTGTGTTGCATTCTTTTATGTTGCATTTGCTTAACTCTGTGAAGCTGTGTTATTCTACCTGTCTAAAACACCTGATGGTCTAATAAAGGGCTGAACGGCCAATAGCAAGGCAGGAGGAAGGATAGGCAGGGCTGGCAGGCAGAGAGAATTAATAGGAGGAGAAATCTGGGAGGGATAAAATCAAGGAATGGGCCAGTCAGTCACCCAGCCTCACAGCCAGACACAGAATAAGAAGGAAAGAAAAGCTATACAGAAATAGAGAAAAATAAAAGCCCAAAGGAAAATGGCAGATGAGATAAAGTAAGAAAAACGGAATAAAAATTAGCCAAGCTAAGACCAGGCATTTATAAGAAAGACTACACCTCTCTGTGTATTTATTTGGGAGCTGGGTGGGGCCCTGTAAAAAGCAACAACTACAAGTGGGCTCTTTGGGGGGGGAGCATTTAAAATAAGATTGGGGAGGCCTGTGTTAATCTAACAACAAAGATCTAAATTAGTAAATCAAAGACAAAATGGGGGAATTACAATAGAGTCCAATTCAGGGAATCACTGGAAAATAGCTTTAAAAGTTATATCCTAAATAAAACTAGACAATGTAGAAGAATTCTAACATATAAACTCCTACACTCATATGACCAGCCATTTAGAGCACACAAACCCATTTAAATATCAGCAATAAGACTACATCAAGAAGAGCCTAAGAGAATCAATCCCTGGACCTGAGTGACTTGTTAGAGACAACAACAGCAATGCTCATCTTTTCTATAACCGAAGGGGAGAGAGGATGGGACTTGTTATATGTGGTTTCTGACCCAAATTAGCAGGTCTGGTCTTGTGGCACAGACCAGCAGACTGGCAGAGACACAGGTTTCTGGGCTGGACTTTCCTGTCTAGCCCAGAGGTTCAGACCCACTCTCAGCCCCGCTTAGTCTCAAATAATCACACACAGGCTTATATTAATTTTACGTTGATTGACCTAGGGCCCAAACATATTGCTAGCTAACTTTTTACTCTTAAACTAACCCATCGTGTTTAGCCATGCGGCTTGGTACTTTTGCTCAGAGCAGCATTTCAACTTCTTTCCTCTGTGGCTGTGTACGTGGCATCTCTGTGGCGACTCTTCTCACTGGTGATTCTCTGGCATCTCTGGCACGTCTGTGATGTCTCTGCCCTGCTTTGAGATGTTCCTAGAGTTTTCTTAGTCTGGTAGCCACGCCCACACTTCCTGTCTGCCTCTGGCCAATCAGCTTTTTATTAAACCCATAGGCAGGACAATTATTTACAATGTAACACATTATCCCACTACAGTGTCCAAACTCACTCTATGAAGCCAGTGTATCTTGATACTACTAAAACTAGATAAGAACATACAATAGACCAATATCCTTAATAAACACAATTCTCAGTAAAATTTGTGCAAACCAAATTCAAGAGACCGGCAAGATGTGATACACACACACACACACACACACACACACACACACGGCAAAAATTAGGATTATCTCAACAGATGATCAACAAAAAAGACCCCTGACAAAATTCAATATCCCTTTATGATAAAAGGCAGAAGACCTAGGGGTAGGAAGAACATATATCAGCAAAATGAAGATATGACAAACCCATAGCCAACATTATACGGCATAAACACGAGTATTTTCTGTAAGATTAGGAATCACACAAGGGTACCCGTTCTCTCCAGTCCAAATCAAGGTAGTGTCAAAGTCTAAGCTAGAACATGGTAACTTGATCCTATACTTATAAGGCCCTAAACATCCCATCAAAAAAACAGTTCTCTGAAGTATTTTAAGCAGGGTACAAAACCAACATGTAAACAAATTAATTATCGGCTTTCCTACATGCCAGCAATGAACTAAAACACACACAGGGCTACTTGTGCCCATTTTTCATCTCCTTAACTAGGTTTATTCCTTGATGTTATTCCCTTCTCCTAAGACACTGCAAGAAAGGTGTCAAAAACACTCACGGGGGGGGGGGGGACACACGCCTCTTTGATAATAAACGGTGCTAGGAAAATTGTGTACCCTCATGTAAAATAAAAATTGAACTCATTATCTGTTAACACTGCATTAAAAAAAATCAATTCAAAAATGGATCAAAGACCCAATATACGAAATTCTGAAGCTGCTAGAGGAAAACATAAGCAAAACATTCAAGACATGGGTGTAGGCAAGGGCTTTCTAAAAACTGGAATTATACAGCATTAAGGTTTCTGTACAATAAAGGAAATAATCAATTAAGGGATGGTCTTCAGGGATGGGAATGTCTCTGCGAACTACACATCTGACAGAAAATTAAGAACTAGAATCTGTTAGGACTCCAAAAAGCCAAAATTCTCTAATCAATGACGGGGATAATGAACTGGACAGTTCTCAGAAGAACAAAGAGCTGAGTATCTGAAGACCAGTCTAACTGTCCATCCAACATCCTTAGAAAAGAAGCAAATGGAAACAAAGACTGCTTTAAAATTCTAATCTCACCCCAGCCAGCATCTAGAGAGCAAAAAGGGAACAAGAACAGGAGAGGATGTGGGCAGAGGAGTCCTCATCGCTGGTGGGAACGCTTCCTGCACAGCCACCATAGAGTCAGCATGGAGGATCCTCACAAATGTAAAAATGGAGATGACCACACTACCCAGCTGCCAACCCCTGGGTGTATATGGCTACACTGCCCATGACCGACAAGACAGGGAACCAAGGAATAGCCATGCTGCAGATGGCACAGATACACACAGAAGTTTTATTCAGCTTTAACAAAGAAGACAATCACATCTGTGGGAAAACTGAAAATAATTGTTAATCACAATTAACCAGAGTCAGAATGAGAAACCTGCACTTTGCCTGGAACTTACTTGCAAGTTCGTATCCACATATACAGTGCATCGAAGTAGAAAGAAGGGCTATGAGAGGAAAGGAAGAGGCCAACAGGAGGGGGAGCAAGAGAGGAAGAGGATGATATGAGAGTGGGAGCTGTGAGGGAGGAAGGGCCCAGCAAGAGGAAGTGAGTGTAAGGATGGGGATGTGAGGAGGTGGGTGTGGGGATGGTGAGGAGGTGGGTGTGGGG